>VUQS01043545.1:0-33962 GCA_015108495.1 Heterochromis multidens
CTCTTTGCATCTATACCATTACACCTGTCTCCCTCTCATTCACACACATATATTCTGTCTTGCTTCTACTGACTTTCATTCCTCTTCTCTCCAGAGCATACCTCCACTTCTCCAGGATCTCTTCCACCTACTCCCTACTCTCACTACAGATCACAATGTTGTCTACAAATATCATAGTCCATGGAGACTCCTGACTGACCTCATCTGTCAACCTGTCCATCACCACTGCAAACAAGAAGGGGCTCAGAGCAGATCCCTGATGTAATCCCACCCCCACCTTGAACCCATCTGACACTCCTACCGCACACCTCACCACTGTTTTGCTGTCCTCATACATGTCCTGCACCACCCTCACATACTTCTCTGCGACTGCTGACTTCCTCATTGAGTACCACAGTTACTTTCTTGGCACCCTATCATATGCTTTCTCTAGATCCAGAAAGACGCAGTGCAACTCCTTCTGACCTTCTCTATACTTCTCAACACTCTCAAATCAAACATTGCATCTGTTGTACTCTTTCTTGACATGAAGCCATACTGCTGCTCACTGATCATCACCTCTCTTCTTAACCTAGCTTTCTCATGTCTTCATGGTATGGCTCATCAGCTTTATCCCTCTGTAGTTACTACAGCTCTACGCGTCACCCTTGTTCTTGAAAATCTGTACCAGTACACTTCTCCATTCCTCAGGCATCCCCTCACTCTCCAAGACTGTGTTACAATAATCTGGTTAAAAAATCTGCTGCCTTCTCTCCTAGACATCTCCATACCTCCACAGGTATGTCATCTGGACCAAGCTTTCCACTCTTCATCTTCTTCACAGCTGCCCTCACTTCCTCCTTACTAATCCTCTGCACTTCTTGATTCACTAACTTTCCTCCATCCATCCTCCTCTCTCTGTCATTTTCTCATTTTATTTTTTTCTCAAAGTACTCCTTCCTCCTTTGTCTTTGGCCAACAGTAACAGTTTCCATGGGCAACCTATTGGCCAACACACTGGAGGCGGTCGTTGTTAACCTGGGCCCTGACCAGTCTGGTATGGAGAGCTCATCCTTGATGAGACGCGTATTTGATTTGGCCAAGATTTTCCACTGGATGCCCTTTCTAACGCAACACTCCCCATTTACCAGGGCTTGGGACCGGCACTAGGAGTACTACTTTGTACCCCCCCTGTGGCTGGGTTGGGAAAAAAAAACAATAAAATTAAGGCATGCAGACTAAGTTGTCCAGATTTTATTATTAGCGACATCTCTGACGGAAATATGATGTATCAGTTATTGCCAATATCTGATCAACATATCTACAAAGTGTCCCACTGGCTATGATTAGTGATGATTAGCAAAGAAAACAAAATATGTTTTCACTGTAAAAGAGAAACTTTATTTTTCAAGGATTTATGAGAAAAGGAATAGCTGGTTGTCTACAATCAATGGCATTCTTTTCATGCCAACTGCATGCATGGTTGACAGACTGATGGTCAGGCCCAGCATCTTTGTGGACTGTAACACAATGGCTCAACAGTTTGTCCCAAGGAATAATTTAACTGTGCAATACACAAGAAATGGTTCAAATGCCAATATGTATCAAAACAGAAATGTACTGCACTTCCAAATACAGTACACAGACCTACAGTTGTTTCATTCTTAAACTGGAGCTTTTGGTATAAAAACTCTCCGTTGCGAAGTCATTCTTAATCACAAAATGCAAACAAAACTAGTGGATAGAGTCCACAAAATGTATTTGGCACACAAAGAATTATACTCATCTTCATTTATTTAAGCTGGGAACACACCACATTAAAAAATAACTTTAAATAATTCTAATTTTACAGCAACACCTCAAATATTGTGCAGATTATACACAGGTCAGTGACCATTGGTGACAGTTTGCATTGTATCTTAGAGTTTGTGATGCAGACATCTTGCATCACAGCTGTCCCAAATGTTTGGTTTTGTAAGACTGGAATCTGCCTCATTCAGATGGGGTGATCCAGTAGCTGATTTATTTGAAGCCTTTTATGGCATTTTATGCAAATCACTAAGCATGCATGGCTGAGTCATCTCGTACACCGAGTTTCCTTTAAAGTCTGCAAGTGTATTCCCGGCTGTTGGCAGATTTTGCCCTTACAGGCAAGATTTAAATCAGCAAAACACTCAAAATGCAATGTAAACTAATCCATATCATGCAGCCATTACGACATGCATGTTTTAAAATCTCTGTAAACTTTTGGCAGAATCATTAGCCGTCTAGTAGTTCACATCATCTCAAGTGAATTTTGTAAACAAACAGGGCCTCAAACGTACATTAAAACAGCAGAAATAACTGTGTGCAACACATTATACAGTACATCAATGTTTCCAGACGTTGTAGGAGGTGATCTGATGTGTTTGGTCCCCACTCCTGTGCTCTTGTGCCTGATAATCCGACCCAAGGTAATGCATTAGATGGCATACAGTCCTTAGAGAGTTACTCCAGAAGAACGAAACGGGAACTCTGTGCTCAGTCATCTTCCTCCTCTTCGTCCTCTATGGGATCTAGGAGGGGCCTGTGCTTCAAGCAGGTTTGGAGGTAGTTTACCACTGTCCGCTGGAAGTGTTTGACGCTGCGGGGCTCTCTTAGGATGTGGCCCTCGTCTGGGTACAGCTGCAGTGAGTAGTTGGCCTCCACCTTCACCAGGCGGCTCAGGAGCTCAGCGCTGTGCTGGAAGTGTACCCTCGCTTTGGGCGAGTACACGTGAACACACAAAGATATGAATAACGTAAGGAAAATTAACACAAAAAATTGCTCTAGCATTTTTAATTAAATGAACACAATCTCACCATCTGCAGTTCCATGCAAAATGAGGAAGTTCTCATCTTTCAGCTTGTTAACCTCCTCCAGCATGGAGGCAGTCTGCAAAGATTACAATGTGAATGAAATATTGGGTACACCTAACTGAAATGATAGCAGTCTATCACAATGATTGCAATAAATCCCACCTTGATTAAAGTTTTAATGCTGAGTATTGGTTTAAAAGGTGTTGATTCAACTTTGTGATCTTCCATGAGGCCATGGTTTGTTGATCAGGCCAATTGTATCATGAATGTATTTATAATATTTCCCCACCCTTGATAAATCAGTGAGGGTCTACCAAAGACAAATTTGAGATCATCTTTGATGTTGTATTTACAGTGGAACTATATAAAATTTTACTGGGAGGTATGCAGCTTTGTGGATTTAATAGTGTCATATGTAACACATCTTGATTTAACACAATACAATTCAACAGCTCTGCAAACTACAGCCTCCAAAACAACCATAAATTTGTATCAACACCTTTTTAAAACAGTTTAGTTGTTACTGATTAACTTGAAACCAACTTCATATATCCACAACTGTTATTTCTTAACCTATCAAAACCATGTATGCCTGAATGGCTCAGTTCAGAGGACTAGCTTTAGAGTCTCACCAAGTAAGCGTGCTCCTCCTTTGCTGGAAGTCCTAGATACCGCTCAGAGAATGCAGCACCTTAAAACAGTGGAATAAATTTTACTCTAACAAATGAACAGCCTCTGAGCTGTGGCACAATTTCAGTAGCCCAGTTATATGAATAGTTAATGATAGTTAATCTCGACTCACTGTAAAGCCTGAAGTCAGATATTGGTGCCACAGCAGCCGAGCATTGAAAGAGCTTATCTGTTGCTGCTAACATCTTGAGAGTTAAATAACCACCAAATGCCTGTATTAAGAAAATGAAATGTGTTAATATCAATTATAGCTGTGATAAGTTTTATCAGAAGGTAAAATGAAAAGTGCCATAACCTTTCCATAGAGGGCCATCCGACGATCGTCTATATAAGGCAGCTGCATTAACAACCTGTGGAAACATCATAAAAGACCTTCAGTTTTTCAATTACCAAGATTTATTTTATATTTAATCTGTAAATGCTTCTTTTTAAGCATAACTGCACTGACTCTATAACTGCCAGATAATCTTTGACTCTCATTGAGCCAAGTTTGCGTGGATCCACAGCGGTGGTCTTCTGTCCGCGGCCTACGCCACTCCTGCCGTCCACCCAGGCCAAGGCCACGTTGTGCATGCTGGAGAGGACCTGAGGCCAGTCGAGGGCAAACTCCTCCGTTACGGACTGACTGCCAGGAATGCCATCCCTGAACAACAAGATGAACAGGATCAGGAAGTGTGGTGAAAGCTGTTAGAGAGAGACAAACGACTAGAGACCACGGGTTGCAAAACAAATGACAGCTGTCATTTCTCAAGCTTGTTCAATGACACTTACACAATGATGAGGAGAGGGTGCAGGTTGGCCTCATAGCCCTGAGGTAGAGATAGTTTCAGGTGCAGATCTAAGGAAAGCAAAAGGGGCTTGAACAAGAGCATGTGTCCGCAGATTTTTTTAGGGTTACTAATTACATCTGAACCTCTCAACCAAAGGGAATTTTTACTGTCACTCACAATAATTACCCAAGCGCTAAATAAAATTAATTACCACTTTAGTTAATACTTAACTATAGTTGTCTCTTCCAGACTGAGATTCTTGTTTTGCCAGTGCTCCAATGTTACTACTGATATTAACTGATTGCTTAAGAAATACACTTCTATAAACAAAGTTTAATAAATAAATAGAGTACAGTAGTGTCTTTGTGGTACCATGGTTATCTGCTGGGAGTGTCCTGAACAGACTCTCAGGAAGACTTTTGTCTTCCAGAGCTTTAGACAAGCGGTTGTTATCCTCCAAGATGACATATCCTGCAGAATATTAAAAAAACAAACACAAAAAAACACTGTCTTAATATTTTTTACTCATCGAGACAGACATGCAACCAGGTTCTGTATCAAATCCTCATCTTCATGTAAATGGCTCTAACTGAGAGCCACAGGCAGAGGGCAGTGTTCACAACCATGACAGTAATGAAATTACACTTGGGTGTCTGCTTGAATATATTGCTCTCTGTAGGCTGTCTGGGGAAACTGCAGACAGCCAGTGTGTATGTGTGTGTATTATTTTACCATTACAGAGATAAGTAGACAAGTACACTCACTCGAGGGTTCCTTTGTACTGTGAACTGTCACTTTAGGGATTCCTGGCCCTGCGGAGTTTTTGAAATGACATTATAAAACCAAACGCCTGAGCAATGTGAGTCTGTATGCGTATAAATATGTGCATGTGTGGGTGATTTACCCAAACAGTAGAGCATAAAGTGGGTTTGATTGGGGCTGAAAACAGCTTTAAAGAAACGGCATCCATCTATGAGGTTACAGGTAATGCACTGGCGCTGAAACACTCCATCTAAGTCCACGCTTTGAAAAAAGAGAAGAGATTATTGATCACACTTCAAAAGAACAGGAAAGTCTAAAGCAGTTTGATTTGCTCCAGGAGAGGGACAAATGACTGGGGCAACATAAAGGAAAATGTCAGTGTCAAGAGACAGACTGTTCACGGAGTTGACTTTTCAGAAACAAATGGGGTTTAATAAGGTTAGACATAAAAGTCGTTATACAGATTGCTCTGTTAGGCAGTGCTGAGTCTCTAAATGTCCCTCTTCACTGCAGTGCTTACAAATTTCATACAGTATTAATCATAGACAAAGTTTAAACAAACCATCTTCCCTACTCCATAATGGTGAAGCATCTCCTGAAGCCCGAAGCTATGTAAGCTCATAAAAAGATATGAAAGCTAGGAGGCTGATGAGGGAACAGACAAGTGGGTTTATCATAGGTGAGATCATCAGTCTTAAATGACTCTGGCCTAAGCAGCACACATGGACAATCTCCACTGAGAAGGGCTTTGTGTGGATCATATACAATCCATGTGAAAATGATTTAAATATGAAGACATGCTGAGTGCAATTACTCTTTCTTAGCTGTATTTTATAATTTTGTAGACACATTAATGATTCCCAGATGATATCTTGCTTACATTCCCCCTAAACATCCCACCACATTCTTTGGGTTTAAGTCAAATCTCTTGACAGCTATTGCCTGGATTGTCATGAAGTTGGCTTAGACATTCGTGTTGCACTCAAGATAAATTAAAATTACTTTGGTCATCCTCTAATTTCTCATTTAGCAACATCCTCAGGCAAAAATAAAAATTGAGTCTGTTACGGTTTATGGCCAAGTTCCCGGAGCATTAATGACATTTCCACCAGCCTCAGATGCACTTTGTGTTATCTTCTAATTAGCAAATGTTAGCAAGTAAGAACAGCCTCACAGAGCTGCTAGCAACGCAGCAGACTCTTGGTCTAATTATATGTTAACAACAAATGTTAATAAGCTGAATATCTAATTATCATAACTATTATTATAACCTTGCACAGAATCTGTATTAGGTCAGGCCAATTTAACACTTAAGTGACCCTCCTATATGACTTGCTATAGAAATGTAGTTCAAGATACCTAAAAAATTTATTGTACTCATCAAAAGTAACTTTAAGATATGAAAAAAATCCTTAAAATAAATACTTGTGTTAACCTCTACAATATTTGTTCCAATTTACCCCAGTTTTGCTAATTATGTGCACTGAGCTCTCAAGTTCAGATATATATGGCTGCATTTTTGATATCCAGGATTAACATTCTGGACCTAGACAGAGAAAAATGGGCCTTTAGTCAAGAGTACATTTAAAAACAACAGATGTTGACCAATATGCCATACAGCTAAAAGAGAGCAACAGTGATAAATAATAACAACAATAACTCCACAGCTCCACAGGAGCAAATGCAGAGAAGTGAATATAGTCAAATATGGTCTTGCTTGCATGCATGTCTTAGGTGACAGAATTTTAGATCAGTTGCAGCTAAGACAGCAAAGACTGGCTGACACCTACATAAAGACTGATACAGCCAGCCAGGGTGAAATGAAATGAAGGAATGAATCACTTTCTTAAAGTCAGACAAGGAAAGGAACATTTGCAAAGTCACTAAAAAAAGACTTCTGACAGCTGCATTTATTATTATGAAATGAAAAGATGTTGTCAAATACAACTCTATGATTTTTTTGCAAAGGATTTATAGTGGCCAAGGCCAACACAAGGCATGGGACAGCAAACAATGTAACTGCTCTCCCTGGAAGCCAAGCAGGAGACTCAAAACAACCAGAAATGAAGCTGCAATATATTTTCCTTTTGGAGTGCATCTCTAATTAGTCAGTTTGCATCTTTGCAGTTGATTTCAGAACTACTCATCCTTTTGTTTTTACAGTGGTTTAATCTTTGTTTGAGGATTTGCATCTTTGTGTTCACTTTGCATCTGTTTTTAGACAGTTATGTCTCATTTTCGGTCTTTTGAATTCTCTCTGTCACCATTCTGTCGCTTGTTTTTGTCTCTTTGGATTCACCCATCACTTTAAACAGAGGCTCTGTACCAAGGTCCCCTCACTCTTTGGGGCCCTGGGCCTGTTCCCAGCCTGTCTATTCAATTATCTGTATATTTGTATTCTTACTATGTAAACCTCACATTCAGACCGTTACAGTTCAGTTATTACAAGCCATAATTACAATGTCAGATATCTGTAATGTAATTTTGTATGTGCAAACCACATTTTGGGTATTAAGACAAGCAAAACCGCATTGGATATCTATAATTACAACTTCAAGTATACACAATTGAAGAGTGAATGTTGGTTATTCATAATTCCAATAAAAAGAATAACATACTGGATATCTGAAATTGCAGACAGGAATAATTTTAAAGTAGATAAAATGCCCAGTTCTATAAGGAAAAATTGAATTATGAATATCTGCAATACATATTAAATGTTAAAAAGGTTTGCCATACAAGGTTTCCCCCCGGTTGATGCATACCTGTAAAGGTGTCTGCTCTGCCTGGATTCCTCTGTACTAAGGAAATAGCTGAGAAGGACAAAAATGAATCAAAGACATAGCAAGTTATTCACAGTATACTCCTAGCACTGCAGATCACATCTGAGAGCCCCAAATTCATCGTAATTATTCCAGATATCAATTATTCATAACAAAAATCTGTTTACAGCTATTTACATACTTCAGCATGTAATAAAATCAGCCATATTTATTTTGTGAAGCAGAATTAGAAATGGTGATTTGCCTCACAGTACAGTATTCCTCAAGCTTACCATCCATTCCTCTATAAAGGTAAGCATAGGATTGTACAATTCTGTCTAAATGTAAGTAGAGTACTGTAAGGCAGAACTACTTGTCTTCAGGCAGAAAGCAGCTACCCGGGGGCTTTGGGACTGAAAATAACTGACTTTCTTTGCTTGTCTGTCATGCTCACACCTCAGTCAATTGGTTCATGTGGGGTTTCTGGCCCCAGCAGGATAAAGACAGATTTAAGCAATAATCTGCTCTGGTCCAGTGTAAGTAATCCTTTACGCTCTTCAGATTCAATGCAATGCCTTCCAAAGTCAGAGTCAAAGCCTTCTTCTTTTCGGGTATTTAACTGAGATCAATGCTACATGCTAAAATGGCTTTTTAGTTATTTTTTAATTACAATCACGTGTGTATCATTCACATACTATAGAGTCTGACCTAATAAAAGAGCTTGCTCTCCAGCGGTTGACACATCTAGAACTTATTCTCAGCTCGCAGAGCATAAGAGATGATGATTATTATAATGACGGCCAATATTTGACTCTACTATACCCGCTGTCACTTGTGTGTTCATGGTAAGAAGCTGAGCACTGATAAAGGTTTATTCGCCCCAGCTCCACACACTGTGGCTCACACATACATTTTTCCAGCCTTCTCGTCTAGGGCGCAGAGCACGGTGACGTCCCAGCTCCCTGATGTCAAGAAGCGAGGAGGGACAGAGGGGATGGCAGGCTGCGTGAGACAGAGAAACAGAGATGAAGAGCAATGTAGAAGCAGACACCTTCGCTGACTAAAAATAGGCAGAAGGATACAGCAAGAATGCGTCAGAAGATGACAACAAACATGAAGAAAGGGTCATGAAGTTCAGCTGAAGACACTGACACAGAGAGAGGTACAGGCAGGGTACTTATAATTATTATGCTTATTCTGGGACTAAAGTTAAAGAGACATAGGAGAGAAATCTTTGAATTTGAGCCCAAACCACTACAAAGGTGTTAAATTTGAAAAGCTCATTTTGTCTTGCATAGTTTATGTTACTTAAAAAGCATCATTAAACATGTTTAATTACCCTGCTCAAGATGAATAAGCTGTAAAATTGAAATGAACTGCGAAGATAAAAACAGCAAAGGACCAAGAAAATATTAATCAGTAAAATGACTCTGGAGATAAAGACACAATTGTTTGTATAATTAGGGGGAAAATAACTGCAATAAAATGGCTTTGCTCATGAAAGAAATGGAGGAGGCTGTGAGAAAAACACACTTTAGCTTCTATGCTGCTGAGATTAGGAATCACAGTGGGGGGTTTATATGACTCCCCCCACAGCTGAAATGTTAACAACCATTTATCTCAGGAATTATTTAAAAACATTTTTTAAGGGAACAGATTTTAACTGTCCCAAAACTGACCTGGGCCGCAAGACCAGCAATGTGGTGAAACTCTCCACGAGCACCTTGTTTTGCTGGAAGGATGGTATAAAAAACAGAGCCGTCTGCTGAAAACAGTGGCACATCCTGTGGAAGAAAAGCATACACTCAAAAGAAATGAAATGTAATGAAGAGGTGTAAAGAGATTTCATAGAGCAAAAGAATTACATACCTGTCGTTGGTTTTGCATTATGTCCATGGCCATCTTGTGTTTCTATGAATTTCAATTTCAAATAAGGTAAATAAAATATTAGTTATACCATTTACAAAGTGCTTTAAAGCAATATAAGTAAACTAAAGCAAATTAAAATAATAGTGTATAATAAATAAAATTTGTTATGTTTATTTCCAACTCCATGTTTTTATTCTTGGACTTTTTAATTGGCTTAAGTTACCAAAAGGTTGCAGTGTATTAGAGATGAATAATAGTATAGGAGAGGGCAATAAACACTGAACAAATATATATTATATTTTTGCAACTTTTCTCTAATGTTTGCTGTTTTTTTTTTAGCAGTCTAATACTTCAGGCCTTGGCTTACAGGGCTTTGCAAAAGTCTCAAGCCACCCCTCTTTTCTTTATATTTTGCTGGGAAAATGGGAAATAATATAGCGATTTATTGAAACGTGCAAACATACATGGAAATATGGTATATAAGGCTAAAACAGAATGTGTTCCTAATTAGATGCTTTCAAGATGGTATTGCATGATGGATCAAAATCTGATGGTACTTTTCTACATTCATAATTCTATTAATTTTGACAGGATCCCCAACACCAGTGGCTAAAATGCAGCAGCAAACCATGACAGAGCCTCCACTGTTTTACCTCTCTCCTGATCTCCTCTGTACATGATGATGATGATTTGAAACAAAAATCAAATTTGGATTCATGACTCCATAAGAACTGTTTCCACCGATTTTCAGTCCAATTTTTGTGTAATTTGGCAAACCTCATCCTTTTCTTCCTGTTTCCCTTCCTTAAGAACAATTCTTGGCAGCCACCCTTCCACTGAGACCATTTCTGATGAAGCTTGAACAGTAGATGGATCAACTGAAGGGCTAGATGCTTCTCTCAGGCCCTGTGTCAGGTCTTTGCTGGATTTTTTCCCCCCTATTTCTTAAAGACACGACTTTCAGATACTGTTCATCTGCTGTATATGGGAAATGGGAACACGTTGTATGTTTTTGTGACAAGCTGCTAGTAACAAATTTCCTAAAGACACAATTTAAAGTTGATTCTTTGCTAAGTTGTCCGCTACGTGTAGACATAACAGTGGTCTATCCCTTGAGTTAGGTGCCTTTTTTTATGCTGGAATGATTCATGGGTCAGTGTTAAGTGGCTTAGCAAACAAAAAAAATCATTCCTCTAAAAATGGTCAGGTACAAGGACTGGAGTGAAAATGAGTGAAAAAGCAGCCAATGTCCAAAGAAAAACTTTGAAAGACCTTCAGAAAACCTGGAGAACTACTGCTTAAGACCGCTTAAAAAAACTACAAGCAAGTCTGGCTCCTTGGAAGCAAAGTACAAAGAAATGAGGGGTGGCTTAAGACTTTTGCACAGTACTGTATATAGGACAGAAAATAAGGAAAAATATAATAGGTCCCCTTTAATATGTTGGAATACTAATACTAATAAGTGAGATCTGTGAGGATTTATAGAAGAGGAGCAAGAACAAAAAACTGCAGTACATCACTGAAAATTCTTCTCATGTAGCAAATAACCTTAAATATTAATCCAGTCAGTGGAGATTTGACAGCTTAAGGAAATCAATCTTAACTCCCAACACTGTGTAAATGAAGCAAAAATTCTATTACAGCTGTACATTGCAGCGGAAGGCATTCAGATTACTAATGTGGAACAAGTGATGACCGCTCACCTCTGAGCATGCCCCTGTGGTGGCCTCGCAAACACAGAGCACAGATTGGTTCTGGGAACGATTCAGCCAACGAACCGCGAGTCGGGTGCTGCTGATCCAAGTCACCATGGAGATGTAGTTGTCTCTGAGGAGGCGATGAAAATAAAGATACACGAGGAAATTATTGGAAAGTGGTGCAAAGACACTGAAAAAAAACAAACCAAGTAAAAGGAAGAAGATGTTGGACATGTGTAGTCATTTCAGGTGGGTTCTGAAGCCTTTAAGGCTTATTCTGTTTCAACATTTACAAAGTTGTACTACCTGGCTCTGAGGGAGTCTGGAGGCATCATTTCCAGAGTGTGAGCTGGACCGTATAGATTCACTACAAACAGACTGACTGATGGGATACTTGAGCCAGCCTATGAAGACATCCACATGAAGAAAAAAAAAGATCAAATAAACTCATAAAAAATGTGAGGTGTAAGCTCTGGCAAATCTTTTTAGACATGCTAACAGCAAGAGACCAGGGGCAACTGCACTATTAGTCAGGCCACTACTTTGGTTCAGGGTGAGACACAGCTGCTTCAGAAAGTATTCAGAACCCTTTGTGTTTTCCTTTATTGTTCACTTTATAGTTTTGTAAATTGAATTTTAAATGGAAAAACAGTGGCATTTTCCCAATCTGTCTACACTTAGTAACCACAAAGTGCATAGCAGTTTTCACCTTGGGGTAAGGGAAGAGGACATTGGAGGGGTAGAGACCACCTAAGAAATGAGGTATTTCCATCACAGGTGTAACAGAGTTGTTGATGCTGAGGTATGCAAGCCGGGCACCATCCACAGACCACCAGTGGGCGGCATATGTCAGCAGCACCTCCTCTGTTTGAGAAGAAAGAATTATTATAATATCAAAGTCAAAGTAGGACTCTGCTTTTCATGATTGCTGTTGTGGACAGTCTGAGCATGAACTACATTTTACCTTCATAAGTCCAGTCAGAGAGGCCGTTCACCACGTATTCGTCCTGGTCAGTGGATGTGAGACGCAGGGGTTCGCTGGTCACACTCGGATTGTAGTAGATATCTCCGTCAAACACAAAGGCCTGGCATGAGCAGCACAGACAGAAAGCACCACCAATCCATTATCAAAGACAGCAAGGTTGCAGACTTCATTGCTGGCTCCCTGATTTGAGAAGCGGACGCCCTCCAAGAATGAATGAATCATTGGCCAGCACACACACGGGTGGGAGCCAATACATCTTCACTTGCCAGTTAATAAGCTGCAGATGAGCACTGACATAGCAGCAAAAGCCAATTACATTGCAGGTCAGGTAGATGAATTATATATGTATTATGAGCATAAAACAGCCCCATTATAGTGAGACAGCCACTTTGGCTGGAGTTCATTGTATAAGATGTGGTACCTTTGACACTATCATGAAAATTATGTCAAATGGAGAATGCATTCAGCATTATTATGGATTGTAAAGGGTGAGAAAAACATCCATCATACTGGTAGTTTTAATTGATGCCGATGACAACAAATGAGTAAGCCCCTCGCTTACCAGCTGGTTCCCCTGAGGTCCCCAGGAAGCATACTGTAGTGCTGCTTTCTGCCTCTCTGGAGGGTTTAGCTCCAGCAGATCTCTGAAACACACACAAAAACTCAGAAATAAGCCCTCCATTAGGGACCACTCTCCTCTTTGAAGTCATCCAAGGTCCATCCAAGCCCTGCCCTTGAGGGAGCTACTGCACTGTGAGAACAAAAGAGCAAGATGCAGAGAGGGAAAACGAAAAAGAGAACGGGGCTGATTCATGCAAGAGTGCAACATTTCTTTTTCCATATTTCTAGCCACAATTTTTTTTAAATTTCCTCAGGACAGGCAAACATTTCCCTCCAAGGCATACTCGGGCAATGATCAATATTGCAGGTCCTCCTGAAATCCTTTTCAAAATCACTCCTCAGAACTTCAAATGATCATCCACAGCTATCACAGAGTTTTTTTTTTTTCCACAGATAACGCTGAATATGATTCTCAGGCAGTGAAATCTGAAGTACAGTACAAACCTCGTGTTGGTAGAGCCTGGAAAGAACAAATGGAATGGAACTCTGACAGAAACATGAAGTTTGATTCAATGAAACACGCTTTGGGGGAAGTTTTTTTCAATCTGCAGGTCTGCTTGCATTGGTAACGCTCATGCCCAGTGCAGCCCATGCATTAGCAGTGATGATTCCACCTACCCATTAGCCACATTGTAGATAGCATAGGAGGCAGTGAAGGACTGAGAGAACACCTGAAAAAGGTAGAGGATATCATGCACAAAGGTGTGCCGCACATAGATGAAAACACACAAATTGTAGTGCTCAAACATGCACCTATGCATGTACAATTAAAGTTAAATGCAAATGAAGCAAATATTATGACAAACAAACTTACAGTTAAGCAATAAGCAACAAGAAGCTGTGTTTGCATTATCTCAGCTCTTCCAAGATCACTGCAAAGACTGAGTCAAGTGGCTTATTGCTTGACAAAAGGGAGCAGCGCAATTTTATTCGACAAAATTAGAAAGGTAAATGTTCAGTGATCCCATAAATATTTCACTGATAATATTTATATTTAATATTATTCTTTCACCTAACAGAATACTAGTATAAAATTGCCTCAAGTATTTGCATGTGTGGTCATTTTTAGTAGATGGTATTTTAACACTGCTTTACTTTTTATTGCACCAATCACATCTTTACATCTTAGTGATATGGACTTAATTTGCAGGAGTCATTAAACTACTGGCAGCAATTTCATTGATATTACATCATAACTGTGATCTCAAGTGAATAAGAGAAAGTTGGACCTTTAAGACTGAGCAAAAGAGACAACACTAAAGACATGGCATGTGAAAGAAAAGCACAAAAACGAAGACAGACATTCCTATTAAACAGCATCATTAAAGTTAATATCCTTCACACTGAGCTCTATAGTGGCTGGCAGCTGTGTCGCAAACCTCACAAAAGCATCAGAAGCTCTGAATAATTAAATTAACATGTGTGTGAATGAATTTGTGCATGTAACTGTGTCTGTTAAGCACAACTGATCAAAGCATTACCTAATGAATTCAAGGCAATATATTGATTTCTACACCTCTTTTTTAAGCAAAGAGTTGGAAGCAGCATTTGCCCACTGGCCTCTAAGAGCCCCAGCCACCTGGAAAACCAATCCCTAAAGAAATTAAATGTCACATCCTCTATACAACACACTTAGTGGTGAAATTGGATTTTTTTTTTCTTCTTCAGGGCTGTCTGTTGTTAGAAAATGCATGAATGGAGTGACACAGCGGTAAAGCTGCAGGGATAAAGCAGGGGAAATAAATTTTAAGGCTATCTAAATGAAATCGAAATCTGATTGTGGCGTAACGGCTGCGCATGAGGGGCTATGCATTAGGTGGAGCAGAAAAAGAGTTGTTCACAACACAAAACAGCAACAAGAACAGGAAGAGGATAGCATGAACCGGTCAACACTAAAGGGAAAGTGAAGGAAGAAGATAGAGTGAAAGAAGCAAAGACAGGAAGTTAAAGGGAGTATCAGTCTTCGAGACCAAAGGGTGCAGCAATGCCGTCAGCACCATGTTCATTCAGCTGTTTATGATTTGTTTAGAAACCGAAAGATTCTGCTTGTGATTTAACATCATTGGCAGATGCTGTGGTATTGTGTGTTTGTGTTTGTGTGATAAATAAAAAGAGAGAGTGAGAGCATCTGTCATGAAGAGGCAGACTGAATTCTAATGTGGCTGCCAGTAACTTATCATAAATCCTCCAGATCGCTCTGCCTGTCAGCCTCCCTTTTACTACCCACCCCCTCCATGCTGCCAAAAATGGGGGGTACGGGCACAACACATGATTAAATTCTCAGAAGATATTGCTGGATAATGTGACAAAGACTGTGTATACAGATTACAACACCCTTTGCAGGAGCACAGATATTAGAAGCTTTTGTACAATATAAAACTTACAATGCGGAGATAATAGCATCCTTTCCTCTCAGCACTGTTCCTGCCTCACATGCATTACTTAGCAGCCCCACAATGTGCTGCCTTTGATACAAGCACCCATCAGAGTTTGCTGCAGAGCACAGACACAACTCCTTTGGCATTTTATTTGTCCCGAAACTACACTGTCTTGGCAGGCACCGGTTCATTTGCCTCTGCTCATCAATCCTGGAAACCTCCACCTCCGCTGAACTATTTCAACATCACTCATTTGAAAATATGTACATCCTCTCTTTTTTGCCTTTCTCCTCTTGCACACACACAAAAAGAAACTCTAAAAAACAAACCTGCTTAATTCAAATAAGCTCTAAGAAAAGACATTTTCCTGTAGGAAATCTGCTTTCTCTTGTTCCTGCGTGTAGCAAAATTCCCTAACTGACTTATGCGCATACCCTCTTATCAAAATCCATTTATTTTCACTCACGAGGCACAACTCTCCCCTAAAGCCTCCAGAGGTAATACAAAATCCAAAGAAGCCTTTTAACTTTACACATAGCCTGCTCATACATTTCTCTCTACTACAGCTTTCTCCTTCTAGCATCTCCGACATTTTTGGGTATTCTTTCTGACTGATTTCAACTGGGCATTGTATCTAAGGGCAAGCGGTGCATATTCCATTTGCATCCTCCTCCATCATGAGTGTCTATCCCCACTGCTTTCTGTGTTTTTTACTCTCATTCTCTACCACTCTTTGCTCCTCTTCTGAATGGCAAAGCCGCTGCCTGGCGCAAACTGCTTCAGTCAGCACAAATCCCCCCAGAGATAGACAGAAAAAAGTGAGTGAGACTGAGGAAGATGAAGCAGGAGAGAGAAGGAGGCAGCCACAGAAAAGAGGAGCACAGAGGAATAGCCCCCACGCACACTGACAATATGCCAGCCATGCTAACACACAAAAATTCATTTCTAAATAAACAAATGATTCCAGGTGGCATGCCCATTGTCTCTGATTTCCTCGAGTGTGAGCATACAGACGAGACAGGACATTTCCTGCTGATATCAAAGGAAGTATGCTAATAACATAGAGTACAGATCAACCAAAGCAACCCACAAACTGGGCATGGATATGAGCCCTTTCTCTACAGAGATATGTGAAAGCTGATTGAATCCACGCTAACCGCTCAATAATTTAGTTAGAATGGATGCACTGTGTTTGTGATGATGCTGTAACACAGCAACAGGCTCATTCGTTCCCCCCACATAGAGAAAATATGATACGCAGTGATTAGAGCAAAAGCAGGTCTCTAAAGGAAGCCCAGAAAAATGGAAAAGGCTGAGAGGCTGAATAAAGAGGAGACCAGGAAAGCATAAAAATCTGTTTCAAGATTTTTAATAAAAATGTAGGGGAAATGTGCTGAGGACCTTCATTTCCTCCTAATTTTGTTTTCTTGCCTCATCGATTACTCGTATATCACACAACTTGCCTTCCCTTTGAACAATGATTCACCTATTTATTAACCATAAGGGTATTTAGAGAGCAAGGGGGCTGGTGGGGGGGGTGGAGAAACTGAGCTACACGGTGTAAAAAGTAAAATGAGCAAAAGATCTGTGTTTTGTCTACCCCAGCACTGATCTGAAACCACCTGCAATCGAGATTCTCGTCAGATTCTCATTAAAATTCTCCCCTGAACAGACAGAGGTGATTTCATTACTGCAGCTCCAACTTCACCTCTTCATCTCCTTGATCTCCCCTTCCCCCATTTGCACCTTTGCGCTAAACTTTTCACGGCAATCACATTCAAAGCGTTCCTCAACTCCCTGCACCTCGCGCCATCAGCCAGTTTAAATATTCAACCCCTCATATGTTATCCCAGTCATCTGGCAAGCGGTGTTATGGAGCTGAAGACTGCTGCAGTTGCATAAATGAGCTCACACACACACACTTTTTCTCCCCATACTACTCCTGTTCTTTCTCCCCGTTTTTTCATTGAGGATCTGATAAGGATGCATGTCGCAATTGTTTTGAATGCCACTAGTGGCCTGTCAGACTGAGTCATAACAGCTTGTCTTTGATATTAGTGGATAATTCATGAGCCTGGATAATTTCTGAAGGTAAAAAAGAATGATGATCCTTTCTGGGTAAATCTGAGCCCACTTGGCATTCAAAGAAAACTTACCGGTCGAATGTTATACGCCAAGAGGACAAACCTCTTGTCTGCAGACACTTGGAACTGAGTAGTGGTCAGGTCCTGCAGAAAAAAGGCAATAACACTTTATTAGAAAATTGTATTAAACCTTAATCGTAAAAAAAAAACAAAAAAAAAAAAACCAAAAAACTAACACTGCATTATTTTACACAAAAAAATAGAGAAGAATAGATGTCATATTGGGAGCTATTTAACTCGCTGTAGTCTGCCCACGGTGGGTGTGTTTCTGCAAGCTGCTCTGCAACCCACCACCACCCCAGCTCCTCCTTAATTTAATAACATATCTGTTGTCATGTTTGCTCTGTTCTGTAAGGGGTCATGGAAGGACGGCGTGGTCCCAGACCAAAGCCGTATCACCAAATATAAATTAATGCAGACAGAAATAACAATCTTCTTTTGACTATAGTGGTTCTCACTGAAGTAAAGTTTTCTTTAACCCTTTAATAGTGTATAGCAAGATACAGGAAATACATTAATAACCTAAACTACTGAGAAACTGATCATGTTAGTTCTTCAGTGCTGTAAAAAAACTAAACAGCCTCTAACATATCATCAACTGTTCTCCTTTATATTTTGACAGTTTTAATGTTTTATATTCTAGTTTGAACCAAGTAGCTGTGGCACGATTATAATTTTGTTTAAAATTCTGCAGGAAATTTTCTAACTAAAACTTCATATCACATTAATTTTTGCTTCAAAATATTGACTTCCTCCAGAATTCATGACTTAATTCAAAATCCCGCTTGCAAACCTGTTTTGTTTCATGAGAACATGTGCTTCTGCCATGCGTTTACGATTTGTGGTGATCTAGCTTTTGCTGCTCATGTTTGTTTAAAGCTTCCTTTTACTTGATTTGCTCGTAATATTTTACCATTTCTTGTAAGGCTTTCATTAAAATCTTTATTCACATGTTCTTCATTGTCTGTTACACAGGTGTGAAAAACCTTTGAGATAAAGTTTTACTCATTTACTGTGAATTCTAATCCTAAAGATTCAGCAATTCATTTATTTAGGGAAATCCTTCTTTATACAAAAACTTTTTTTTTTCTGGAATTGGAAACAGCAGCACAGATGAAAAAAACCACATCACAAAACCAAGGAGTGACTTCTCAACCTGACAACACAGCCCTGCTTTAAGCTCCTCGGCAATGACCCACATAAGTCTGTCAGTGTCGTGCAGAGGCGGTGTTCAAAATGATGCCCATGCTTGGAAAATTCTCTTTGAAGGCTCATGTTGAGGGCTCACAGAGCAACCAGATTGGGGGGGAAACGAGACGATACTGTCACTCTTCCAAATCTTTTTTTGTCTGAAGAGTGGGATGTGGAGCAGTGGGAAATACAGCTTCTCTCTCTAAATCTATCTATTGGTGCCATCAATGTGCCCAGGTCTCTGTGGATATGATCGATCTGCCCTTTATTCTCTAGAAGTTTAGTGTTACTGTTACTCACCAGGGAGCTGTTGTCCAGGAGAGTTGTGGTTAAATTGCTGGTGAGGCTGAATGACAGGACATGTCCCTCTCTGGTGCGAAGAGCAACTTCATTTTCTAAAAAGGTTAAGAGGGTTCACAGAAGAGGTTCTTGTGTTATTAGAATGAAAGAACAGAACCGGTGGCTGCTGCTGCAAACCAGTGGCTCAGTTGTACAGTAGGTGACCTTATTAAAGAGGTGTCAGACTATTATGAGGACTTTGTCAGTGTGGAGTGATTTGTGAGTCAGAACATGGATCCTTACCGTTCAGCCATGCCACACAGGGGTTATGAACCTTAAACTCTTCACTCTCAAGATCCTCCATTGTGAGATGGGCGTGAAGTAACAAGTGAGACTCATCTTTAAAGGCAAAGAGACAGTGGTAACTAGCACAAAATCTCCTTTGTGTATAGAAATGCAAAGTGTGAGGCTTTTTGCAACTTGGCCTACATTCCTGCTTCATCTTGGATTCATATTTTGCCTTCTCAGAGTTACTGTTATTAGTTTGCAACACTCAGAAGAATATTTCTTACAAAGTAAGAAAACAGACATCTCAGTTCTTTAAAGGGACTTGGTATGGCGTCAAGCACAGTACAGTTACAGGAGTAGTGGCTCATTTAATATTTGTACATGTCATTACCGTATTATGAGCATAGGGCAGATGTCTCATCACCACATAAGTCTCAATTATGGAAGCGTGTTGCTATTTAAACTTAATAATAATGCTGCTAACTTGAAGAAGAACATTAAGAGCCCCATGAGACTGCAGAACTGTCCACACAGAACTGTCAATAGCCCAAAGAAAACACCTCGCTCAGTCATTGAATTCAGTACCTGAGTGTCTGAACTAATGCATTATTAACCATCACAAAATCTGACTTTTAAATCATAGCACGGTGCTTTAAGGGACAATTTTGGCATTTGTGTCAACTTATTTTAAGGTTTCCCATTAAGCATTTTCCACATTGTTAAATACCTACCACTACTAAAATGTAATTCACAGAAATGCCTTTTTCTTTGTTTTTTTTGGCCTCCTTGGATCTGAATTTACATTCACTGAGCATCCCTGGGGGAACCGCTAACCTGGCCCGACAATAACAATCTACCAGCAGCTCTAATTAACAGAATATATCCTGTGTGTTTAATCTTTACTGAAAATAAAATGTGAACCCAAGAAGTCACTTTTACAGGGTTTTATGATCTTTCTAATGTGGATGGGAGGAGTAACTTCCTGGATTCTTCCTTGGTTGCCTGGCAACTGCTCAGGGCCAAGAAATTGTCACAGAGATTAAAATCCAGACTAAACGGTTGTATTTACACTGTGTTTTTGTAGGGATTAAACAAACAGGAGAGACAGCGTTAATTAGCGAGCTTTAGAGGTGCCAGTAGGAGGATGTTGTCACTTCTGGAAAGAGCCAGTAAGCTGGTACCCCCTGTTCCCAGTCTTTATGCTACTAAGCTAAACTACCTGGCTGCTGGCTTCATATATTGCCTACCCTACTAGAGACTTTTAAGGGGTGTATGGATCTTCTAATGCAATCTGCCACCAGAAAGTGAATAAGAAAATTTCTAAAACTGTAAACTGTTTGTTTAGCGCTCCTTATCACAGCTCCTCTCTGCTATGATGCTTTTACTTTCCTCAACATCTTTACACTCATTTTGTTCTTTCTCATTTTCCACCTTCTTACCAGGTGTGAGGAGGATGACGGAGAGAATGACCAGAGACATAACAGCCAGGATCACCACCATGGCAATCCCTATGCCCTTCCAGTTCCTCGGAGGACCGTCTGTACTCCCCAGGTCCTTATGATGAAGAGTACACAAACACAGTGATGAATGCGAGAACAGCTGAGGAGGAGACATTAGTGCTGCTTCATTTCCACAGTCTCACAGAAATTTCTCCCCGACAGGCATATCAGCACAGTGAGTCTCAGGGGGCTCAGACCAGCCTTCAGCATCGTAGGGCTCTTGCTGAATTACACCAATTTTCCATATGAGAACTGCACAAAATTGCTGCATATGAGAGATATGACTTTAATTGCGGCAGCAATTTTAGCTGCACCATAATTTTTTTCTTCAACGCTGCTTCATTTCACCTGTTACATGACTGATGGATCATGTGGTAGAGCTAAAACAGAGGGGGAGGGTAAAGAGTTGTAGAGAAATGTGGTGTTCCTGTGTGCTTTTACAAAAAAAAAAAAAAAAAAAAATATTAAAAAAAAAAACACAAAAAAAAAAAAAAAAAAAAAAAAAAAAAATCAAACAAAAAATCAAACAAAAAAACTAACTCTTCAGCCAAATAGTGGGAGTGCATAAAAACTCTTTGGTTCCCCCTTTCGGCCAACAAAATAACATTTAACATTACAATGGCTGAAATATTTGACAATTTAAACACTGATGAATCACAAGTACTTGTCTGGTGAAATCTAAAAATAGACAATCAATTAAAAATGTACTAAACTGAAAGCATTCTCTCTCCATTCATCTCAAAAAGAGTTCTGTCATAAAGTTTCTGGCCTGTTTGCATTCATCCTCTAAATTAGGCCATCTTGCGGATGCAGTTGGCTATTTTTCTTGACTCTGCTTGGCACTAATTCCACTGAAATCTGTAGCACATCTCAATTTCATTGGCATGTCCATGTCCCATTAACAAGGGAATGATTGACTCCATGCTCCAGGACTCCATGCAGTCCTGTGATTCGTTTACCCTTACCCTTAGCCAGCAGTTTCAGGGTTCCCTCGATGTCGTCTGCTCTGACCCTTGGAAGACAACTGACTATGGTTGCTGGTGTCTCTAGCTTCACGTTTCTCAAAACAGAATCGCCAATAACCAGAGTTTGTTCCTCGATGGGTGTGTCACAGAGTGAGACAAACTATTAGAGACGTGAATGATTCAATAGCATGTAGAGCCACCTTTAGCAATAATAACTTCAAGTAATCATTTTCTGTGTGACAATCATTCTCCCACATCACTGTGTAGGAATTTACTTAGGAATTTATCCTTTACTTTCTCATTGAGGTTTGCAGGCACTCGTTCATGCATAGCTCTCTTAAGGTCCTGCTGACCTGCTGAGGCATTTTAGTTGGGTTGAGTTTTGGATTTTGAGTGGACTAATGTAAAATCTTGATTCTGTTTTGGTGCTGTCCTTGGAATCATTATCCTGTTGGATGACTCAATTTTAGTCAACCTGCTAACTGAGGCCTGTATAGTCTTAGATGTAGCTGTTGGGTTTTGTTTTTTACAATCTCTGAGCATTGCACAGTCTGGGCTTGTGGTGAATTTTCTGGGATGTCCACTTCTGGGAAGATTGGCAGCTGTTATAAATGTTACAAATAATATTTGTCACTGATTCCTATAGAAGCAGTAAGGATATAATTAGTTAGTCACATTACTTGATTATATTTCAGAGGCTGTACTTTTTCACTTTTACTTGACTAAAGAAAAATTTTATTTTCTTTACTCAAAAGTGAAAAAGCATATCCTCTGAAATTTACTCTAAATAGAATAGTAAAAAGTAGCTTGTTGAAAGCTTTTTAGCTGGTTTTTCTGTGCAAAGCTAGAAAATTAACTCACTAAACTTCATTTTCTGTCACAATCTCTAAGTGCCAATAAATACCAATAATGGATACACCAATAGGATTGTCTTTTGTCGTGTTATTGTTCCCTCCATTTAGGCTGCATTGCATACATTGCATGCAATGATGTAAAATAATCAGTAACTCCTCTCAAATGCATTAAAACTAAAGTAACAAGCCTGTTTTTTAAAATGTGAGGAGTGAAAATTTGAGATATTCAAGTCAAAATACATGTCTTAAAATAGATAGCCAAGTCAAATACAGATATCTGAAAAATAAACGAGTTCTGCTTTGTTACTTCCCACACATAAAAGCACAACTCTAAACCCAGTGATTTGTAATTTTTACACTGGTGTGATTGGTCATCAACATTTATAGCATATACATTATAAACTTGGGTAAAGAAGGCTTAGCAGCAAAAATGATGGACTTAAGTCCAGGGTCTGTAAGCTGAAAGACAGTTCTTTCAGTAACTGTGAATCAATAATGATCTAACCTTGCCTGGAGGAGGTCAGTAAAAACTCTGAGTTGGAGAGATTCTCATCCAAAGAGACAAGGGGATGATTCAAACCCTCTGCTTCATTTAATACAAGGGTGATTACTGAAACGTTTTCTAGAATTTGACCCATTTCCCTCTATCACTCTAATGGAGCAGGTTGCTGTCACCAACACTCTCCATTTCCACAAAACAATTGTTGAGTCACCACTAGTGATTAACTGATTTTTGCACTTTTAATTAAAGCTTTTTTTTTGCTATTGAGAAATAGTTCTCTTGTCGATTGGTTGGTTGGTTAACACCAGGAAAACTTAAATGGTCTTTGAACATGAACAATACAGTGTTATTGACAGAATGAATGACAAAATTGACACTGACAGGAAAATTAGTAAATTAATGTTCTACTCAAGATTTTCAATGCTGGCTCTGTAGAGCCATTAGTCAAACAGAGTTTCCATCGACACATAGATTGACATTGAGTAGAGGAAATGTTCCCTCAACGGCGACAGTAATAAATGTGAGCTCACTGAAGCACAGTGTTATTCAGCTCCACTGCCTGGTTGTTTTATAAAAGGCATCTGTTTTTATTTATGCTCTGACATTATAGAGATTTAAAATGGGATGAAGCGAGTGCTTAAAAATCCAAACCGTCATCTCCATAATCTCCAGCTCAGTAGGCTCCACTGGACTGAGAGAATGAAAATTACAGCCTGTCAGGCATCAATGACATAGAGGAATGTGAAAATAGTGGACTTTTAACACCCATCCTTTCATCTTACATACCCACAAAAACATTATTGATGGTCCATTTACCATTATGTCAAGCAAGGTCACTCCCCCTTAGTTACATCTACTAGGTAATTGAACCTACATTTTCTTAGAAGAGGATGAAACTTCATGATAATTAAGGTGAAACCTTAATTGAGCTGGAATGTCTTAATGTAAGCATAATAAAATGCTGGTGTGCATGCTCTAGAGCTGTACATTAAAGAGCTTCTTCTTTAATCCAGGTTTTCGAAAATGGTGAAGCATGAGTTGGCACTTCGTGATGCTTCTGAAAGTCACTCTTTGTGCTGCTATTGTCACAGAATTAAGGAAAGTACAAGGAAACACACTGTTCCATTCATATTCTGTATTTTCCATTACAAAAATGCAAAATTCAAGTTCTAGAATTGTTACAGTACATTTTTTAGACTTTTTTAAAAGATATATTTTAATAGATATCAGATTTACATGTACTGCAGAAGAAAGCACATGTAGTCTTTGTGTGATTCAAGTAGTTAACAAAGTAGTAACACTTGGAATTATAAGTTATTGCGTACTGAACAACAAAAATGATCAACTGTCGATCACTTAAACACTCCCATTTTATTGTTTATTTACCACATACAGGTATGTCAAGATCATTAAAATTTAAAAAGAGCCTGTGATGCAGCCTGTGAACACTGAGTTCCTTAACCAACTGAATTTAATCATTTTAATACTTCAAGGTATTTTAATATTTTCCTATAACCTTATGGCATTTATATAAAAAAACGGAATGGTGTGTATAATTTGACTAATGGTTACATTTGGGATTACTCCTTAAACCAAAAAGTGGTGTAACTAATGAATACTGTGTAGTAATATTGACTGTAGTGACTGCAGGTAAGTGTTTTTGGACATTTGGAACTCTATTTATGTCTGTATGTATCCTATCCCTTCCTTAACAGGTGGGCCAATCTGAACAACACTTTGCACGAACATCGTCACACATCCATTTTCCATCCATTCGCTTCCTCTTATCCAATTCAGGGTCATGGGGGGGTGCTGGAGCCTATCCCAGCTGCCATAGGGCGAGAGGTGGGGTAGACCCTGGACAGGTCGACAGTCTGTCGCAGGACTAACACAAAGAGACAGACAACCATTTGCACTCACATCTATATGTTTTTAAAAATTGATTGTAAATCCCAGTTCTTTTGATTTTCTTATATATTGTGTTCATTTCATTTTCCTTCAAATGCGATGTTACATTCTCTGTTTGCATTTGTTTCACATGTCACATTCAACGTACATTGCCTGTACATAACTTAATGGTCACCAAAATTTGGATCTGCGACAGAATTTTATTTGAGTCACAACTAAGTACAGATTAAAGACTTAATATAGTACAGAAGTAATATAGTACAAAATAAAGACTAAATATCACATACATATAGACATCTAGCTTAACCGATAACAATGCATTCAGGTAAAGCTGAAGACAAATAGATAGATAGATAGATAGATAATTTTTGTAATATATTGTATTATTTAATATTGGTATTTAAACTTGTTAAATACTGTTCTTATTGTCCTGGAGCAACTGTGACCACATAATTTCCTCTGGGATTAATAAAGTATTCTGATTCTGATAAATGAATTACTATGAAGGCATCCAAGCTGTGAATCCAGTAGGGTACGATGTGTGTGTGTGTTACAATTGGGATCTTAAATTATTGACCAAAGAAATCAGTACATGTACTGTGTCCTTTAAATGTCTCTCTTAAAATTACAGGTTAAACGCGAACGTTTTTTAGTGATTATCAACGTTACAATATTCTACGTGAAACATCAAACCCAAGGTTTATAGGTTAGGTTTTGTTTCACTTTAAAACTGAACAGGTTTTTATACAGCTTGACTCTGTAACTTGCAAAAGAAAACACACACACACATATATCTTTGTTACATGTATATATCACTGTTTTTTAAGTGTTTAAAACAACTAAGTTTTTTTTTTTTCGTCTGACTATATACAGTGGTATAATGAAGATGTTATGAATAACAAGATAAATTAACTAGACATGTCTGTGCCATTCATAAGCGAAGCAAGGGTAGCAGACCTGACGAAAAACACCTGCAGGGCTGTTGTGTGTATATAAATGAGAAAATTCAAGCTTCAAATTTTCTAATTCAATTTTTTTTTTCTTCTGATGTGCTTTAAACTACATTTCTGCTTTTCTTTGGTGTCTGCCAGCATTACCAAAACAAATTCCTTGACTGTTTATTTGCTTTACAAATGGGGCTTTAAAATTATTTATGCTGCCAACAAATTACTTGTGCTAGCACACTCCCCTGTTTTATTGACACTAGCAAAAACCTGTCCTATGGGGTTTTTTGTCTGTGATATCCAAGGACTTTATTTCTAATCCTTCATTTCATATTTAGTGGTGACTGGAACAAGAGTCCATCGCAGATCCAAATTTTGGTGACCATTAGGTTCTGTCCGGGAGTTTACATTGAACGGAGCACATGAAACAAATGCAAATGGAGAGCATAATATTACATTCATAGGGGGATGATTAAATGAACATAATATATATGAAAGTCAAAAGAACTGGGATTTATAATAAATCTCTTTTTAAAAACATATAGATGTTAATAATTGCTGTATGTGTGACACTATTCATGCTAAGTTTCATTCAGATCAGCATACCCGTTAAGAGGGAGATAAGGTGCATACAGCCACCCTTTGAAGGAAACTCATTTCCGCCGCTTGTATCCACAACCTCATTCTTTTCAGCCACTACCTACTACTACCTGATGAAGCCAACAGAACTACATCATCTGCAAAAAGCAAGGATAAATTCCTGAGGCCACCAAAGTGTAGACTCGCCACCAATTGGCTACACCTAGATTTTCTGTCCATAAAAACTATGGACAGAATTGGTGACAAAGGGCAGCCCTGGCAGAATCCAACACCCACCGGAAACGAGTCAGATTTACTGCTGGCAATATGAACCAAGCTCTCACTATGGGTGTACAGAGATCGAATGGCCCGTAACAATGAGTCAGACACCCCATACTCCCGAAGCACCCCCACAGGATACCTCAACGGACACGGTCGAATGCCTTCCCCGAGCCCACAAAACTTGTTGGGCAAACTCCTACGCACTCATTATAGTAAGATTAAAGCTAAAGATTCTACTCCATAATTTTTAGAGGTAATTTCCTTCAAAATTTTTCTTTTTAATTATTAATATTACTATTCATTATTTTTTATTTGTAATACAGGTTAATTCATGAAATTAATAGGAGAGGATGAGCTCTGAGACACTTGATAAAAATTATTACTGTTACAATAGCATTCATGTTATTATGTGTACCTCAAATCAAGATGTACCCATATATGTACATGAATATATAATAGAATACTGAATGCAATGCAAAGTTAATTGTATACACTACATCACTTTCAAGGATAATGGCATTTGTTTTGTTATTTTTAGATTATGTTTATGAGCACTGGTTTTGGAATGTGAAGGAAAGGTATCCAGTTTTACCAAGAAAAACGACTGAGTCATCCCTACCTACTTTTAAGTATGCCTATCCAGACTAAAGCATATTTTTATGCACTGGGTGTATGATGTGACCAAGCCTTAGGCAGTATTTTGTAAGCCATCTTTTTCTAATGATTTGCTTATTAGCTGATGATGTCAAACTCCTGTAATATCCAGGTTGCAAATATGTCCAACAAATATGTATTTAAATTGTAAACATGTTGTCTGCATTTCTTCTTTCACCTACTTAGTCAAACCGTCAAAGCATTAAATTGAAAGTCAGGATGTTAAAATGCTCATAAAAATAACCACTTATTATCACCTACTGTGGGGAATATGGTTACAGCCTATTTCAAGACTACTTTTATTTGAGCACTGTGGCACAAGCATCTGCAATTTTAGTTACCACATCTGCCAGGTTATTAAAAAGGCTTATTTTCAATGTTGACATAGATGTAATTTCTGATAATATGTTAATGTCCTAATTGGCATGTTGCCTAGAAGTGCTAAAGTTCTGATTGACAGCCACTTTACAGGGCTGTAATGTACATTTTACAGTCAGCTAGTGGTTCTGACACTTTTACCGTGTTTTTATTGGGGATAGTTGGTTTGAGTGAACAATTTATGCCTTCAAGAGGAGTCATGAGTAGGACGTATTGAAAGACTGAAGGAGAGGTAAGCCTATATTACATGACACTGATTAAAAGTTAGTTGTATTGATTTGATTGATTTGGTTTTCCTCTGTTTTAACATAAGACAAGACAAAAACATTTAACTGTCCACAGCATTAGAATCAAACTATCTGAAAGATTCCTCTTTGTGTACTACAACCAGTTTTTTTTTTCTTCACTAAACGTATTGACAGTCTTTTGGTTGTCATTGCATTTTAACCTTCTGGTGCTCTCCAGTCATGAACAACTGGAAAGGCTGGAAAGGCACTCAGCTGATACTTAAGGCATTTGGCTTCAAGTTTGATGATATCAAATATATCAAACACATTTTGCATATTGTTTGGTTTGAGAAAATGCTTATTCAATCAATTTTGGACATTTACATATACTCAACTGTCCCTTTATTATGTACACCTGTTCAACTGCTCATTAACACAAATATCTAATCAACAAATCATAACTCAGTGCATTTAGGTATGTAGACATGGACAAGAGGACCTGCTGAAGTTCAAAACAAGTATCAGAATGAGGAAGAAATGGGATATAAGCGACTTTGAATTTGGCATGGTTGTTGGTGCCAGATGGGCTGGCCTGAGCACTTCAGAAACTGCTGATCTACTGCAATTTTCCCAGTTCAAATCATCTCAAACTGGTTTCTTGAATATCACAATGAGTTCACTGTACTCCAGTTGCCCTCAAAGTCACTAGATCTCAATCCAATGGAGCACCTTGGGGATGTGGTGGAATAGGAGATGTGCAGCCAACAAATCTACAGCAACTGAGTGATGCTATCATGTCAATGATGTTTCCTGTAACTTGTTGCCATGAAGAATTAAGGCAGATCTGAAGGCAAAATGGGTCCAACTGGGTACTACTGTAGTAAGGTATACCTACAGTAATAGTGTCTGATTTTTTTATTTTATTTTGTTTTGATTTATCAGATCCCTAATTTTCTTGGTTAATGAGAAAAGAAAAAAAATAGAAAATGAGAAAAGAAAAGAAAAAGGAAAATAAATGTTGCCAATGCCTGTTAATGTTTCAGAAAAAAAGCACTCTCAAGCAAGTGTCTGTCCACTGAAACTCGAAGTCTTTTATTTTGAAACGGTAGCATCAACACTATGTATTATAATATTCCAATGGAGCATTTCGGGAAGCTGCGTTTACAACATTAGCAAAAACTATTTGACATGTTATGGTATATTGTGTTGTTTTGTTTGTTCTGCTATGTTTACAGTTTGTTTTTGTTTTATTTACCTTTTAAAATTAGATTAGCAAAGGCCTAACACTATAGATGCAATGGGTACCTGGGTTTAAAGAGTGATGTGCTTGTTGTATCCAAACACTGAAACAACTACACTAAGACTACCCTTACTAAATTAGATTGTTAAATGAACTTTTTATTGTTCAATGAAGGCGTAATGTCATTTAAATTTAAATATAATATGTCCTAGTTTGGATAATGCTGCTGAGGTTTGGTCTCACGCTGATAATGAATCTAATTACTGCAGTAGAATTATTAAGGAATTAGTTAAAAAGTAGGACTGATGAATTAGCTGCCACCAAAAACCTACAGATTTTATCCACAACAGTAACAGTTACTTAAATATATGCATATGTATATATTATATATATATAAGTATCTTTGACACCTTGAAGAACCTGGTCTGAGTCAGACAACTTTACCTACATTGTTATAACGCAGTGCTGCATTGTGCTTCGAAGAGCTAAATTTAGCTGATAGCTGCTGGGATGGATTACTGAGAGGCTTGAAGGCGACGTGATATCTGGGAGGGAAATTACTTGAGCTTAATGAAGTACATAAGTCATTCCTCACATGCTGCCCACTATATAGCACAGTCTCTCAATCTGTGAGGACAGTTTAGAGGGCACTACACATACTTGTAGAGGGTAATAGTTCATTTTCCTTGCAAGCTCCTCCATTGAGACCTCGTTTCAGCTTGACCCAGTTTGTGGAAGGAAAATTATGACTCAATCATTGCATTTAATAGCTGTCCAATCATATATGGTATTAAAATATTTAATTCTGAGGTGGTGAAAGAAATACTAAGATCCTTTGCTTAAGCACTAAAACATAAGACTCAAAAACAATATTATGAATAATGTTACATGTAAGTAAACAATTAAAAGTAGGGAATATTATTACACATCTATTTGATTACACTTTTAGATTTTTAATACTGATGTACTAGTGTTTAAGCAGGTTTTTACTGTTTAGATGTAGGTAGAACTGGGTTAACCTATTTTATAAAGGCTTCAGTCCTGAGGATTTCTAGCTGCATTTCAATAAAAGATACAAAGTGGCAAACAATAAAAAGTGCTGTTGAGTTAGTCAATCTTTTTTATACATGACAAAAAACAAAAATTCTTCTTCATTCTTCTAATATGTGCTTCAAATATATTCAGTTTTGTTTTATAGTCAGTTCACAGTAACAGTCATAGTGACGTGTTTTATATTGTAAGGTAAAGCTCCAACAAAATTGGAGGGAATCTCAATGATCCCCTTAAGTATAGTCCTTGACTAAATGTACATAGTTATGTTCTACCTGCATTTCAGCGTTTTAGAACCACTGACTGTGTTTTGGTGAGGTAAGGTGACGCATATTGTGAATCATTTTCCTAACTTCCCGCTTTAAATGTTTTGAAATCCTTCTCACAAAAGCGTTAGTAGCATCAAAGGCATCTCTGACAAACTAAACCCACAAAGAATGTGTTATCAGAGCACCAAAGAGGGTTAGTGTAGTTTTTCATAGGGTTAACCGTTTCCAAATGGTTGGGGTGGTAGATTGGAAGTGAAGGGCGTGCTCCTGGGCGAGAGAGGGGAGAGTGGATGAGAGAGCGGCCCTAATGCGGCATCTCATTACAACCTCTGTCAGGATCCCTCTATTCTACCATCAGCTCCCCTTAACTTGGTAAGAGCCCAACTGTCGTTTCGAGTGAGTGTGCCGCCAAAGAGGCATTTACAAATAAATGAAAAATGTCACATTTGATTTCACTCCTCTCGGACTGCGGCGCCTCAGCTTTGTCACAAACTGTCTTTGTTGTTCTGGTCTCTTGCAGGTCCAGCTCCCGGTCGCCGAAGATAGATTCTGGCAGGCTCAGGCCCTCTACTTCTCTCCCAGGGTAAGCTCGCAGACAATGACCTTCCCTTAATGTTGCTGAAACACTCATTCCTCCTTTTTTTCCAGCTCTGCTTCTCTCATCCTTGTCCTTGAATGGCATGCGAGCGAGCAGGAAGTTGGAGCTGGTTTGCTATGACCGGGAAAATAAAGAGCTGGTAAAATGGCGTGGCATGTCGTTTAGGGAGAGTCAGCATGGTATCGTCTTTAACCCTTGGCTTTGTGGTTCGCCTGGGATGCCCTCGCTATTGCTGCTGCCGCCACCACAAAGGCAAGGAATTAAAGACACACTACACCTTTTTTGATTGCGTATGTTTGCTGAGAATATTTTTTTCTTTTAATTTTGCCGAAAATTGTCGTTTGCTTTTTAGGGTTTCGGAATTTGGATGTTTCTGCATTTTATTTACAACGCTTTATGGTGGCTTTTTTGTAATTATTGTAAGATTTTATTCCTACGCCGTACCGTATGTATTATTATGTCTTCGTACTGGCAATAACAGGGTCTATGATCATTATCACTGCGAAATAATGAACAAAATTACAGCGTTTCCATTAAGTTGCGAAACAAGAAATGCAAAAATATTTCGCTGAATAATACGAAGAATGACAAATATTCTGTCAAAATAAGCACAGCGTCCTGTTTGCATCGATAAATTTATCAAATATTATAAGATTTCAAAATTATAATCCATGACATTTACATTTTATAGTCCATTCAAACTACTAATTTTTTTTTCTATTGCATTCATTCATTTACTGTGCAATCCAATGATGTGAAGCCATTTTAGATTGTTTCCCCATAGTGTTCTCCTGATTTATCGTTTTATTCCTTCCCTTTAATCACTTCAAGGCATGTTTGATCTCATGGACTGAATTCCTGTGCAGGTACAAGGTTTTCATGTAAGCTTCATGACACAGTAATCTGATTTTAGATACATGCAACTGAGGTACAATGGTGTGTACCTTTCTATATATAGAAACCTATATGTATCCCACAATCCCTACTACAGATTTCAGTCAACAGCACATCCTCAGCATGCTAAATGCACCCTCACCATATTGACATCAAACGCTGGCTCTTCTTTAAAGCTCATTCGTCAGATATATAAAACAGCATATACGTATTGTTTGATGTTTCTGTGACATGTTACAAGGATCCATCAGCTTGCAGCGCGTCATCCTTGCCGAACCAGCCAAATGCGTGTTTTGATGTGAAAAATCATCATAAGAAATGTCTTTCATTCAAGATTACTTTCTTTTAGTCTGCTATTGCAGTTGCCTCAAAGGAAATAACCTGGACACTACAGCTGTTTGAGATTTCACATCATGTCGTGACAGAACAGTTGTCTAACGTATGTATATATGTATGCTTTTATAAGTTGTTACAAGACTATACTTTTACCCTCTTCTGTCAGTGCTCACAGATCTTTGAACAATTATTGGGAAACAAGTGCACTGTAGAGAAAATACTTTTACTCACCTGCTGCTGTCCTTAACCATCGCAGTACTACAATCGGTATATGCTCCTCAGTGAAGTGCCATTTGTAGCTTGTTGGGTTTTTTATGGGGTACAAATGCCCCATGCAGGCTTTTTGGAATGGGCTGTTAAGCCTCTTTAGTAACACTTTAAAGAGTGTGTGTAGTGGGTGGGATGTTGTAAGGAGGGGGGGACGGACAGCCTGTTAGAAGATCCTGAAGGCAGGACGCTTCAGCATTTAAAAGCTGTTAATGATGCATGTCGCTCACTGAAGAATTGGTGGACCGCAGCCACCATGTTTCTCAGACTAAACGTGTGTGTGTGTGTGTGTGTATGTGTATGTCTGAGTAGGACACCTGTTGTGCTATCTGTAGCAGACCTTCCCTTTAGGAATCAGGATGAATAACAAGTAAAGTGTGCTTCTGAATAAAAGTGAACTAGTGTTTTTGCTGTATTATTGAAGTAGCCAAGCTGAGGAGTTGTTAATGAGGAAGTTTGTTATGGCTTAGGAGTGATCTTATGGAGGATGGTCACAATTTAGTATCAGGCGATGTCATTGTTTTTTGTTTCTGTTATCTGCTTGCATGCAGAAAGTGTAAATATAGGTACTTTCAGCTTGAGCTCATTGTTTGTAACTAATCTTATTGCAGCAGCTATATTACAGCAGCAGACTGTGAGAGGGGCTCCAGAGTGTTCCACTACTCTCCATATACCTACAGTTGTGCTCATAAGTTTACATACCCTGGCAGAATTTGTGATTTCTTTTAGCCATTTTTCAGAGAATATGAATGATAATACAAAATTGTTTCTTTCACTCATGGTTAGTGGTTGGGTGAAGCCATTTATTATCAAACAATTGTGTTTGCCCTTTTTAAATCATAATGACAAGAGAAACTATCCAAATGACCCTGATCAAAAGTTTACATACCCTAGTTCTTAATACCGTGTATTGCCTCCTTTAACATCAATGACAGCTTGAAGTCTTGTGTGGTAGTTGTGGATGAGGCACTTTATTTTCTCAGATTGTAAAGCTGCCCAGTCTTCTTGGCAAAATGCCTCCAGTTCCTCTAAATTCTTGGACTGTCTTGCATGAACTGCACGTTTGAGATCTCCCCAAAGTGGCTCAGTGATATTGAGGTCATAAGACTGAGACGGCCACTCCAGAGCCTTCATTTTTTTTGCTGTAGCCAATGAAAGGTCGACTTGGCCTTGTGTTTTGGATCATTGTCATGTTGGAACGTCCATGTGCAGCTTCCGGGCTGATGCAGCTTCCGGGCTGATGAGTGCAAATTTTCTTCCAGTA
>VUQS01043548.1:0-15973 GCA_015108495.1 Heterochromis multidens
TGAAACATGTTTCTTTTTCATAAACTGGGAGGGACAGGATTGGTGAAAAAGTGACTTCATTAAAAATTTTAACACTATTGGAAAAGGAAGCAAAGTCAAAGGCCCTGCATAACTGTTCCAAATAAGAGTATTATTTACAGGAGTAAAATTGTGGGAATCATCCATTTCTTCAGAGCAAAGAGCTTAAAAATTCAGCATTTAAATAGTCTCCTAAGTTTAAAGAGTGATGACACAGATAGTTCTTAAGGATGATGTACCTTCACACCATGTAGCCCTCACATTCCTCCTTATCTAGTAGCTACTTATATATTCATCAGTCTTCTATTTGTTCACAACAGAATCCATCTTGCCAGGCTTCAACATTGGCTTCACTTATCAGATATGGAGGTTGTATTAATGTTTTTTTATAGTGTAAGGCTTTGAGCTGCACTTATAGCAGAACCAATCTGCATCCTATGAGGAACTACAAGCCAGTAAGACTGCAGTTGCAGGATGGTTTATGTGTGGCAGTGTAGATTGTTCATCCAATCACATGTACATATGTCTTCAGACTGACTTCTATTTCCTGTGAATATCTTATAAAGTCTATAAATATTGACTAATAACACATTAACTACATTGCTAGCTTTCAGTGCTTCTCAAACTGAGGCTTGTTTTTCCTCTTCAGTGCATGCCCTCTTCATCTTATTGATCTGATTGGTTAGACAAATATTAAACTGCTTATTAGGAAAAAAAATGCTTATTAGATCACCTGCAAAGTATCGTTTGAAAGTGACCTTTTCAAACAGTTTAAAAGGATGATTTGGTGTAACAAACCATGTGGCATATCACGTTACATTACCAGCGCTGCTGGGTCCATAGGCAAACAAGAGGTAGTAGGTTTGGTTGAAACCAGAAGTCCTCTGAGTGGAAATTGTGTTTGTGGAAGTGAAGGAACAGCTGATGACATTGTTCTGCAATGATGTTGTTATATTATAAACATTCCCCTGTTGGACACACAAAAATATAATCAACTGGAATTCACAAAACATACACATGCAGTTCACTTTTTCAAAGAGTAGAAAAAGCATGAAATATTTCATTAAATAGAAACATTCTGGCCTTAAATAAATCACAGCTGTCAGAAAAACTTCAGTACCAGAGAAAGAATTTGTGGTCTTGTATGTCCTGTTGAATACATATGTTGCACCCCGACCACTCCATTGCTGTCTACGCCACAAACATAAATATCATCATTTCCCTGAGGAAAGACAAATATAGGAATGAATTAGCATGCTTTTAACACAACTGAATACTTTAACCATTGTTTACTGGTTAATTCTTTTGGAAAAAAAATGCAAATTTGCTGTTATTAGAAAAAAGGGTTTTTTGAACAACAATACAACAAGATGTTCTCTAAAAATTGTATTCTAGACTCTCAAAAACAGAAAACAAGATTTACTTCATCAGTTGGAGAGCATTGCTGTGTTCAGTATGTACCATGGCTGTCATGGTCAGTGGGTCTTGGACCCCGGGTTTTGAGTTTTGTGGGTTTGTGATTCTCCCCTCATTACCCGGTGTGTATTTATTGTCTGCCTCTTCCCTTGTCCTTTGTGAAGTCCTCCCTCAATGCTGTGTGCTTTGTGTGTTCCGTATTTCCCCCTTGAGTTCAAGGTTGTGAATTCCTCACTCCTGCTCTGCATTATTTTGTGTTTTTTCCTTGAAAGTTCCAGCAATAAAGCTGAGTTTAAGTTCATTCCCTGTCTTCCGAGTCCTGTACCCAGGTCCATATCCTGCCTGGCCCAGCCATTTCATGACAATGGCATTCGAGTCTGATATTAATTCAGCCCAAAATATGACATTCTTGTCTGAAGCTGGAACTTTAATAGAAGTTATTTAGTCAAGATAATCATAGAAAATTATTCACTGTGATGTAAGTAGCTTTCATGCCTCTTGTGAAATATGGCCAAGACCAAAGTACTAACCTACTAAAATCCAACATCTCTGCTATTTTTCTTTGCAAGGCAAAACTATATATAATATTTACAATAAATAAATACTCAACCTTTGCATAATATTGATTTTTACATAAATCAAAGAGCCAATTATGGTTTAACTGACTCAGTTAACCCTATTATTTGTCTGCTTTTAACAATGAGTTAAGTAAAAACAACTACATTATTTATGAAGCAATATTCTAATCGTCTTTAAAGTTGTGAATTATAATTATGGTTTCAACTCTGCAACATCTGAAGTTCTCAAGAAAAACATTTTGTGGTTAGTTGTGGATGATTTGAACAATGATTGTGTTACTGCAGCTTTTCATCAACAGGTGCTGTTAAAGACAAGTACACCAAGAGCCTTATCGCTGTTATTGCTTAAAACATGTAACATTTCATAGAATCAAGAGTTTTGTCTTTACACTACCATTGTCTGATCATCAGAGAATCCAAAAGAGATGTATCCTTCAGAAAGACCGGTCATCTCATAGTGGACATCTGTACCACTGGGCAACATCATAGCTGACATGAAATAACAGTTAGCACTGGCTGCTGGGTCACAGTTTGAAGGCTGACTGAAGCACACCTTGGTGACGCCACAGTCAGCACTAGAGATGGATACAGCTGATTTCTGTCACACACACACACACAGAGGGAGAGAGAGAGAAACCATGGCATCATTATGTTGTACTTGAATATACTGTATATCATCTTATTTTCTCACTTTACATGTGTATTTACATTAAGCTACAGCTCAGTACTGTATATTATTGTTATGCAGCTCTGCTAACAAACTAAACAGAGACTGTGTACACATTTTATAAGTACATAAGTACATCCATTCATTTTCTTAACCGCTTTTTCAACTTAGGGTGGTTGGTGGGCTGGAGTCTGTCTCAGTGTATCCCAGCTGTTGTAGGGTGAGAGGCAAAAACTGGATGCGTCACCAGACAATCACAGGTCTAACACAGAGACCACATGCTCTCACATGCACACCTATGGCCTGTTTGGAATCACCAACTAATCTAATAAGCGAAGCAAAGCAATGTTATTTTCTTTCTGAAAAAAAGCATAAATTACCCACCTAAAACTGCAATTTTGCTAAGGACTGACTTAATCATCCTTCATATTCGTCCATCCAAGCTAGACTGTGGATAGCTTTCCATTTAGTGTGTGTGTGCTAGATAGGTAGTGCCAAACTAGAAAAGTCACCAGTATAAATGGTAAATGGACTGGTACTTATATAGTACTTTTCTACTCTGAGCACTCAAAGCACTTTTTACTACAAGCCTCATTCACCCAATTACACACACATTCATACAAGCACTTTTTCCTATACCAATTACTGACTTTGTAGTTTAATTTAATTAAGTCTAATTTAATTATGTGTTTAAAACAGACACTGTTACTTACAACAAGTGGTGCAGGTTGTATATTGCCAATGCTAGTGGATGTAGTGTTTGCACCTGTAGATCTAGCAGCTCTGCCATTAGTAAAGGTCAGGACAGGGCTCCTCACATTAACCCAAAATGTTGTGTAATTCTGCACAAAGGATGCACTGCAGAGACACCAAAACCATTGTGAATCGGGGTATAAACACTTGAGGGTTGTGGAAAGTGCTCAATCACTTGAGCAAGGCAACAGAACAGGATTAATAGACTTTACCGGAACTGAATAGCTTTCACGTCTCTTGATGGCTCTGATCTCCATGTCACCTGAATGTAGCTGCTTTTAAAGCTTGATGTGTGGGATACTGCTGAGTTCTGGACACACATACAGGGATACACACAAATACAGAGAGGGAGAGAGAGAGAGAGAGACCATGGTGTCATTATGTTGTTTGAGTGTACTGTACATGATATTATTTTGACATTTTTAGGGCTGTCAATCAATTAAAATATTTAATCGCGATTAATTGCATGATTGTCCATAGTTAACTCGTGATTAATCGCAAATTAATTGCAGATTTATTTTTTTTTATCTGTTCTAAATGTACCTTAACAGGATATTTTTCAAGTTTCTAATTTTCTTACCAGCATGGGGGTGGACAAATATACTTTTGTTTATTCACATGTATGTTTATTATTATTGCAACAATCCAAAACAATGACAATCACTGTCCAAATATTCTCCAGAAAAACCTCAAAGGTACTGCGTGCTCATAAAATACGCCAAAAGTACACTTCCACACGTACTTCCACACAATGTAACTACCAGCATGCTGTAGCTACCCATTTAGCTATGGCTGTTGAAAGTTTGTTCCTTGTAGAATTGTCCAGACGTTTCCGCTGAAAACTATCCAGCATGGTCTGCCTGGATTGGGAGGAGGACTCTCTGCATCAGCTGTGCGCTTGGCCAGGAAGTGGTATTTGAGTCTCGACGTACTACGGTGGCAACTCAATTCACATCGACAGTAAATACAAATAACTTTGATCTTGTCAAGGGAACCATATGGCAGAGCTTTAAAGCTAAACTTGCCATTCAAAAGAATCTTTTCCTTGTCCATTTCTGCTTACCATTTATCAACGTTACTAATGCGTCGCTTCCACACATCCTGAACTACGGGGGCCAAAGGTCGTAGACCATGCGTGCGTTAATCGCGCGTCAAAAAAAAATGTAAAAATGTAAAAAAAAATAGAGGCATTAAAAGGAATTTGCGTTTACTCGTTATTATCGCGTTAACTTTGACAGCCCTAGTCATTTTACATGTGTACTTACACTGAGCAAAAAGCTCATTATACAGTCTCAGTAATGTGCCTGAACTCTGTAAGTAATTACTGTGTTTTTCAGTAAAATATGAAATACATATTATGTGCTTTAATTTTATTTCGTTGATGGATGTGTTTTTATTTAGGGCATTTCAATATTTTATATAGGTGAACCACTGAATGTTTAGCAGCATGAGTTATCAAACTTATTCACACAACGATGGATAAACAGTCGATACAACTATGAATTCCATATTTTGTAGCAATAAGTGGGCAATCCATCTTTCTTATTTTTTCTTTCTTAAATTTGGACAACACAAAGAATTGAGAACACTAGGCTGCTCCATTACTCAAAGATAAATTGCCACTTTTGAATGACAATCTTGGTATTAAACTAACAGTAGACTTAAGGTAATACATATGATCATCCATGATTGTGCATGCTGCTCACATTAAAATCCAGAACATGAGAGGAAACTCACAGGTCTCTGGCTGCAGGTGAGGAGTTGCGCAGCCTCCGCTGGTATGGCAAAGGAACCCACAGGAGTCTCACTTCCCACTTCTCTAGCCTCTAATAGAAAACCAGCAAATGGTGTGGAGGCCGGGCCCAACAGCTCAACTTGGAATCAGAAAAACAACCGTTTAGCTCAGTGTTCACATCCAGGAAAGTCCTGCTGACAGTGAATTTAGATATTAGGATACTTCATTCAACATAGATTTTAAAAGAATGTAACTGATGTTTGTTTATCTTTCTGTCAGTAAGATTATGCAAAAAGTACCAACGAGAATTTTAGTGACACTTGGTTAAAGGTGGAATCCGACCAAAGAAAGAACCCAGTTTTGGTGCTGATCAGCTAAAACAACAATTCATCAGTTTCTTCACTGCTGAAAAAATACCTTATAGTAAAAATCATCTTTACTGTATTATTACTGTAAATGGGAACAATGTCCCAGTTAACAGTTTGTATTTTATTCAGTCACTTGGACAGTTCTCAATCATGTGATGACCACAAAACAAAGTTTTACTGTAATACAAACAAACATGTCAGAGACTGATCTCTAAAAAACAGTTACATCCCAAATTTTCTGTATGAAAATATACCACAAAAGTAAAGCCAGAAAACATTTTCCCTCTTTTTGGGATAAACCTTAAGAAAAAGCATTCTTTTTAAGGATATTTGTCTGTTCATGCTTTATGCTGATATACTTGAGAGACAGAGAGAGAGAAGACAAGAGGAGCTAACACAGGAGTGGAAGCCTGCAGTGATGTGAAGCAAAAGTTTATGACTACAGCCATTTTTGGATTGTCGGTTAGATAATTCAGAAGTCATCAGATATCGCAAGGCAGCAAATGTCGAAGTTTGCTGCATGGAAGTTTCCTGCTGGTTGATGAAGTCAGTAGTTAATTGGCAGAGCAAACAGACCGTAAGCGGCTAGTAGCTAACCCAACTTCAAGGTAGTTGCCCTATCTGGACATTTTCTGGGCCTGGAAACTGGACAGCAAAACTGTCCCGGGGATGCCCGTGGTTTCTCTAGTAGAGTTGACGATCCACTATATTCTGTAATTATTCCTGAGAGCTTCTGTTCTGCTTCAGAGTTGAGGCCTGCTGACTAACCTTCCCTGCTGGACTCGTGACTTTCAAAAGGTACTACCCTGTTTAGTTTGTTTACTCCAGGTGGAGCGAAGCGACCACTGGGTGACAGCGATCCCCAGCCACGATTCAGACCTGCAACTTTTATTTTCTGTTATATTGTTTTGCCAACTTAAAATAAGCTAGTTGGTGGTAACTGATAAGAATGATTTGAGATTTCAGTTGAACAACAAAACAGAAGTGGACTTTAATTTTGTATATTTCTTATTTTTCCTGCAATATTAGTAAAGTGACCCTTTTAATTTTAAATACTGGGTGTGTTTATTGTATTTATGGTAAATATTCAATTCAATTCAATTTCATTTATATAGCACCAAATCTCAACAACAGTCGCCTCAAGGCGATAGTATACTATACTTATATTGCTATAAGGTGTTGGTAGCTCATGTACAGGTTCTGTTATTAACCCAGTGTGTTCTCAGTTCATGTTAATTTTCTGGGGGGAATTTAAGTTACATAATCTTGAGTTTTTAATACCTACAGCATTTAGAGAAAAGAACCTAGTGACCCATCTACATCTGTATAAATACATGATAATGGGATACACTAGTGTAAAAGATAGAATTCAGTGAGTGAATCTGATCAGCATTGTCACCTCAAATTTAAACTGATGTCTGCTACACCTGATGTAACCTTGCATTGACTCCACAGTATGTTCAACAGTCCAACTGAGTGCATTATAGTAAACTTCACCACAGTACTGCAAACTATCCAGTTTATCCTGCACTAAACTGCTGGCATTTTCATGTAACCTTTGAATAGCACAAAATTAGTTTACTTCAATTTGTTTTTCAAGACGTTTCACAATATGGAAAAACAACTCAGCAACACATCCTGTATAGATGCAACATCTCATTGAGCAGCTTATTTTGGCTGCCTGCTTATTCACAAGAGATCACCACAGCTGACAGCTCCATATATTTGATTTGTTAGACTTTTATACCAGGAAGATGCCCTTCCTGAAAGCGACCCCAAGGGGATTTGTGTGTCTTCCTGCTCTGGAACCAGACACCTTTCGCATGTTAGACTAATGTATAAACACTAGACACTAGATCCAATTTCTGACTAAAAATTCTAAAATGAAAGAGGACATTACAAGTTAGCTTCACATTTCCACATTATCAAATGTCACCTGCTGAACAGTCTTTACCTTTGGAAATGATCTCTCATCTTCCTCTCCTGCCCTGTTTCGTACATCTCTCGCCACCTCTGCGAACACATCACGTTGTAGCGTCACCAGGTAAACTCGCATGCTTTTTTTTGTCAGAACAACACGACAGCAGACTGTTGTGTCGTGTTCCTGATTTGTCAGTAGCAGCTCATGAAAAGCAAATTTATGACACACGTGTTTGACCGTCACCAGCTAATCTGAGACACCGGAATAGAGCTGGAGTGAAAAAAAAAAAAACCAAACAAACAAAAAAAAGGACGACATCCCACGGTCCCGTTTACACCTGCAAAACCAACGCGACAGCAGACCGTGGTGTCGTGTTAAAAAAAAACAACAAGCAAAGAAATTCATTTTTATAGACGAAATGTTCAGTGTTTATTTCCTGGTTTGTCGGTAGCGGCTCCTAAAACGCAAGTCTATGACACATCTGTTTGACTATCACCAGTTAATCTGAGACACCGTCAGCTGGAAGGAACTCCAGGCTTTAATTCTTGAGAGCTTGAAAAAAAAAAAAAAGAAGGCAACTGGACTTCTTTTAGTTTGTGAAGACGTTTTACCTCTTATCCAAGAGGCTTCTTCAGTTCTAAAAACAAATAGTGCAGAGTCCTTAGCACAGGAAAAAAATTATGTGACTCACAGCACTATTAATCTGCACATCGAATTTAATGGCTCAATAACTGAAGGTCCCAGTGTTGTACCACAACAGGTGTCGTGCCAAAAAGTGGGTTCCGGTGTTTCGATGTGTTTTTGGCACAAAACCGGTCAACATTAACCCCTGTATATAACTTACCTTTGACATCCTCTCCAGGTCTGTAGTGCCTTTGCCCTGTAGTGACGGTGAACGGCGATGGTGCTGTCTGTGGGCTCAGCCCAGAGTGGCGGGGTTGCATATCTTCACAACTGTCTATAATCAGACCTGAGCGGTAGCCCCCGACCAGGGGAGCAGTACACACCAGCAGCAATACAAGAAGGTCCATTGCAATGAAATGATCATTTTCCAGGCGACTCATTACTAGTGATGGGCAAAGCGAGGTTTCGTGAAACACTGAAACACTCAAAGCATTTGTGCCGGGTGCTGTGCCAACAGTATCGAGGTTTCAAAACAATCTGACAACCATCTCCACAGTGACACCTATTGGCCATCTTGGTAATGTTATTCTGTGAAACAATGACACAGATAAGCCCCGCATAATTCCAAACAAAGCTACTTATTATACCAGATTATCAATAAATATGATCAGCACGTGTTTTGGAGAAATCCCCCTACAAACAAGGAAATAATAATATTGAGATGTTAAAGACAGAAAGCTGTGACTGTAGTGAACAGTGTGCTTCAAATACTATTTTCTTCTTCTAGAAACTGGTGTAGCGTTAGGTTTTTATTTTCAATGAATCCAAAAGAAATTATTTAAATTTATAATATTCAAATTTCAAATATTCCTTCTTAAAAAAGGTAACATGTATTAAGTTTTCATGGGCTAATTCTGTCCAATCGCAACATCATTTTCATATTTTCACATTAACCAATATCTTTTTAAATCTAAGCAAACACGTCATCCTCCGCTGATGAACCTCTGAACGATGAAGAAACTTTCCATAACTTTATACTGCTGTGGATGTCATATCTTGTGACATGGGCATGATGTTTTGGTCAGGTTCTGGTTACATTGAACCTGCGTGCCTTTCTCCTGTTGTTTATAAGATATTTACATCAGAAGAGCCAGTGGAAATAAAAAAAAAATAAAAAATTTTTTCTTGCTTTGTTTTACAGTATAAGCAGTGCGAGCTCAGTTTAATTATCCGGTTCACAGTAGTTTAGTGCTTCTGCAGCAATCGTGGTAACCACCATGGCGGAGGAGGGCACTGAGCGGATGGGTCGATGCAGGTCAGACTTTGGAAAGAACCCCTCGTGTTCTTTGAAACTAAAAAGAGGTCATTCCAGCTTGTGCAGCTAGTTTTAGAGTATGAGCCTACTCGAAAACTGCAAAACAAATGGAAATGTGTTGAGGATATTCTGTGCTCACAGTCAGCTGTCCTAGTGTGTGGTGAGTTCATTGATCCACTTCTGCACTTGGAGATAATTTCTCTCCTGTTTGTCTCCTGCTTTGCCTCTGCAATCTAAGATAGATTCTTTTGCATATTTATAACTGTGGCTACATTTCACTGAGTGAACTATGTGTGTATGGTTGTAATTATGTATACAAAGTTGGTTGCCCGTCCAGTTTATACGGTCTGCTGGCGCCCCTGCGGGTTAGCGTGAGCATGAAGTCACTTGATGCTGCAAATAACATTTTCTGTTTAAAGTAGAAAAAAAAATAGAGAATAGACGGGAGTTAGAGCTGAAAATTTCTGCCTGATTTATTTTTCTACTTGAAACCATGGGCGGCTTTTACTGAGATAATTTAATGAGCGCATTGCGCAGCTCTCTCTCTCTCTGCTGATATATCAATAGAGCTCACCCAGCAGTCTCTTTCTTTTTCATCTATATGACAGCAACCATTCGAATAAGCCAATATTTATTAAATTACACTTTGGATCTTGGTATTTAAGTGAATAGATAGCCTATATCGATCTTCACAATCCACAGCAAAAACAATAATGAGTTATACATGCGCGTGTGTCCTCTTGTAACAGATAGAAGCGGCAGTATCAAAAATATTCGTTCAGTAATTACAAAGCCCAGTCCAAATCACTCTGGTTCGTAAAAATTGGGAATCCTGACGCTTCGCCTGCCTAGAAACAGAAGGTGAACCACCTTTCCAAAATGGGGTGAAACGCACCCAAACCTTATTTAGCCATGCTCACGTGACGTGGGTGTTTCGAACCACACTTCGGAGCAGTGTTCTCGACACTGTCGAAACGTCAGTATCGAGCGTCCCATCCGTACTCATTACTGCAGTCAGTGAAAAACAGACCGCGAGCATCACAATGGTATTGTTGGGCCGGGTGGAGGACTGCAGGTGAAACTGGGAGTGCCAGTAACTGATGTATGGGGATGGGACGCTCGATTATGATGTTTTGAAACGGTGTCGAGCTTAGGAAATGTGGTTAACCACATTTCTCCGAATTGTGGTCAAAAACACCCAGGTCATGTGACCATGGAGTTTCGACAGGTGACTTACCTGCTGCTTCTAGGCAGGGGAGTCACGAGCATTCCCATTTTTACGAACTAGTCATTTGGGCTGGGCCTTGAAATGACTGAATTAATGTTTTGATACTACCGCTTTTATTTATTACAAGCGGGCACACGCGCATTATTGTTTTTGCCTCGGATTGTGAAGACCAGTATAGGCTCTTCATTTACTTAAACACCGAGATCCAAAGTGTGCTTAAATAAATAATGGCTTATTAGAATGATTAATAATAATAATAATAATAATAATAATTACTGTCATATAGATGAAAGAAAGAGACTGCTGGGTGAGCTCCACTGACTCATATCAGCAGAGAGAGAGCGGGACACTGCCATATAAATTCATTCAGTTATCTCAATAGAAACCGAGAACAATAAAAGAGGCAGAAATTTTCAGTTCTAACTCCCGTCTGTTCTGTTTTTTCTATTTTTAACAGATAATGCATTTGCTGAGTCAGCTGGCTTCATCCTCACTCTAACTGGTTAACCGCATACTGATTCATACTGTTAAACACACACACATACAAATTACAGGTGACCTATTTCTTAACAATTCTCATAACAAATTAGGTTTTTTCCCCCCTTTTTTATTCCCTTATTTTTTATTCTGGTGTAAAAATGTCATAAAACAACAGGAGAAAGCCATGCAGGTTCAGTGTAACCAAAACCTCAGACTGAGACTGATGCAAACATCAAGCCCATGTCATTAGGTCTTAAAACCTCTGTGTTTGCTCAGATTTAAAAAGTATTGACCAATGTGAAATAGACTGCTGCGACTGGTCACAATTAGCCTAGGTAACTTAATAAATGTTGCCATTTATTTATTTATCTATAGAGGAAACACATTTAGTCTTTTATTGAATTAAATATTTGTTTTTGAAATTATTGAAAATAAAACCCCAAACCTGATGACACGAACTCCCAGAAAACTTAAAAGGCAACCAAAAACATCCAAACTTTCAGGGTTTTTTTTTCCAAGGCTGGGGGCAAGGCTGGCAATAAACATAGCAGACTTTATGTATAGATGTATTTTAATTTATAAATGGGTTTGTTGTGCATTGCACTGAATTACTAAGCAACTGAAAAAAGCTCATATAAGTTAACAGAGGGAGAAAATAATATATCACTGTGATTTTTACTTTCCACAATAATTAGTTAACACAACAAAACACACCTTTCAGGTTTTCATGTATTTTGGAAGGTTTTTTGGAGACCTGGAATGTAAGTGTGCCTGTCTTTAAAGCACTTTGGGTCATCTTCTGTTTTAAATGTGTTATATAAATAAAACAGGCTTGACAGTCAATACAAATGGTTATTATATTCAGACATTTTTCATAGTTCATGTTTGAGGTATATTGTTTTCAGTATCAACAAAATCATTTATTTAACACAATTCATTGGGCTGAATATATTATTTGAAACAAACAAACTAAAGCATCAATCCTATCACCTAGTATTGATTGATACCAATACCAGTGTTGGTATCGGTACTATCGATATCTGGATCAATCCGCCCACCCCTACTGTGGAGATGGGTGTCTGACTGTTTCAAAACCTTGATGCAATTCTGCCACAATTGCTTCAAGGTGCTGGAACCCAGAACGCTGTTCCAGATCGTTCCAGCCAACTTTAACCCCTGTCTATGACTTACCTTTGACATTCTCTCCAAGTCTGTAGTGCCTTTGCCCTGTAGTGACGGTGAAGGGTGATGGTGCTGTCTGTGGTCTCAGCCCAGAGTGGTGGGGTTGCATATCTTCACAACTGTCTATAACCAGACCTGAGCGGTAGCCCTGGACCAGTGGAGCAGTACACACCAGCAGCAATACAAGAAGGTCCATTGCAATGAAATGATCATTTTCCAGGCGACTCATTACTGCAGTCAGTGAAAAACACAAACCATGAATAACACAATACAGCTGTTGGACAGGTTGAATCACTGGCGTTAAAAGTGGGAGTGCCAGTACCTGATGACAACCTCATGACTTGACAGAATTTCTAAACCTGACTTTTAGGATAGATTTTCTAGTAACAACTCAGCAGCAACAACCAGAGTCTCTTTTTTTGCTCACTCTTGAAGGGTATTTCATGTTCCTTTGTCATCATCATCTTTCACACTGCTTTTTTTCCTTTGCTTGTGAGATCAACATGTTGGCCGATCTGCTTTAGGGTGTATTTTTTCAGTAAACTTTCAACAACATACTAATACTTATGATATTCTTGTTTTGATTATTTAAAACAGTGGCATGCAAAAGTTTCATGCAGGTTAAAATTTTTGCTACTTTGAATAGCCAAGGAAGTAAAAATATGAGCTAAATTATTTCAAGCAAGATTAGTTTTTATTTCCATTTTTACAGTTTCAGAAACAGAAACAAGAGGAAGAGCAAAGGTTTGGCAGTCCAACATGGTCAGTACTTAGTAGCCCCCCTTTTCCATTTAGAATTTAATTCAGCAACTTGAGCTGAAAAGTGAGATGGTAATGAGCCTGATGCTAAGATGTTATGTGACCACTGCATATCTTAGTTGATTTTTACCAGTATCTCAGTTGCGTCATGCCAAATCATCCACAAAGACCACCAGATCAGAGTTAGCCAGCGGTGTGTCCTGTAGGTCAGGTGTGGGTGAACAGATTTCATAAATAGGTGCTATACTATCGTTTGTTTCACGGTCTGCTTCAGTGGGAAAAAGGGAAGCTGGGTTTTGCACAGTTCATCTTTTAACTGGGACATTTGGTCATCCAGTAATACAGTGATACCATAACCAATGAGCAGCTAATAAATACATAGGTTTTGCTCTAGAAGGATCAGTGATACAGAATCTGGTGGCAAAAGGGTTAAGTCTGAATAGCCCTCAGGGTGATTTGAAGCTAAAACTGCCTTTTCAGCTGCTGCTACAACTCACAGGCTAAGAGTAAGGCATGCTGCTACTGAGTCCAGGTAGAATGAGAAATATGCCACTGTGAGTTCTGTGCTCCTGCAACAAAACAGAGGTCATGTATCCACCCTTTTCATGTATTGTCTGGGTGAATGGTTCATAGGGATTGAGTAATCCTAAAGTAGGTGTAGTCTGCAGTGTTGGTTTTAAGTCATTGAAAGCTTTGTCTGCATCATTAGTCCGCTGTCATGTGATGTCAGTCTCCTCCCATATATCATTACTGACAGTTGAGCCTCTCACCCAGTATAGTTAGATATCTACTAGCATACTAGCAGCACTATGATGTCATGCCAAGAAAATGTCTTTGTGATTTTGGAGTGGATTGACTCGTTGTAATCCTTTTTGGAGAGAGGGCTTACCGTCTGATGTAATGATCATGTGTCTCAAAAAGGGGACTGTAATTTGGAGAGGTTCACCTTGTGACCATTCTCAGCGAGCTGTTTCAACAGCGCCTTTGTGTAGGTCTCGCAGGCCTGCGTAGAAGGAGAACAGATCATTAAATCATTGACATATACAACAATGTCGACCCCTCTGGAGGGATAAAAATGAACAGATTTTCTTCCAGTGCACTGTTAAACATCATCTTGCTCATCTTGTTCAGCTTTTGAAAGAGAAACGAGCAATGCAATTATGCACATAAAAAAACTGTTTCTGTTTTGTTCAGTTCAGTGAGAATCTTTAAGGCTGCACATTTATCTTTTGTCCAGTATTTGTCCTGTACCTTTTCAGTTTCCTGCCTCTCCCTGTACCACTTTTTCTCAAACTGTTCATCAGCTCCCTCAAACACAGGCACTTTTAATGAGTCTTCTTTCATGTAATCAGATGTGTGTGTTGCTGTGTTTCACTAGTTCATCACAAACTGGAAATACAGAGGTGTGTTGGAGTCTCCACTCATATGGATACAGAGGGGGATCTGAGTGATATTTATCCATCTGCAATATTCTATTCACTCAAGTTATAATCAAACCATCTTTCCCTGATACTGACAATCAACAAGTATACACATAAAACCTCCACCCAATAAGTTGACAGGACAGCATGGTGACAACAGAAATACATGTTTAAAAGATCCATATTTAGTGTCTTCACATTGTAAATCTCTTGTGTGTTGTTCAATTATTAGAAAGCATCTTACAGTTTTAATATAATCAACCACTAAGTTTGGTTATGGATTCAAATCACTGATTCAGTAGCCCCAGAGTCTACTAAAAAGTCAACCTGTTGTCCTGAAACCTAGAGAGTTAATTGGGGCAAGTGTCTGTAAGCAGTGGATGAACTCAGCATTTGTTAATAAGTGTGTCTGTTAGGTTTTTCAGTTTTAACAGTAATGAGAGATATGGCCATGTTTATGAGTGTAAGCTGATCTACATTCCATATGTTTGCATGTTTTATCAAACTGGCCTTCATTGCCTCTGTGTGTGTGTGTGTGTGTTATTTTCTTCTTTTACCTGTTGCGTTGCTTGAGGAGCCTTCCCCTTTTCAATCTCTGCCCTGAGTCAGTCGGCCTCAGTTTCCTGCTTTTGAGGACAATCTTTAACCCAATGTCTTGTGTCCCCGAAATGAAAACAGCCATCATTATTTCTCCCTCCATGTTCTCTTCTCCCTCCACCTCTCTGCTGTTGTCTGCCTCTCCCACAGCCTCTCCCACATCCTGCAGTAGTTCATGTTTGTGACGTGTACATTGTCAGCTGTGCCATGTGGCGTTTTGCTTCAGCTTTGTCTTCTTATTTTTCTCACGTCAGAAAATCTTGCCAAGTCCATTTGCATACAGTGCATGTGTACAATATGTTTGTACTTCAGGTCTTAGTCCTTTCGCAAAGTGATCTTGCAGTTGAACTTTACAGTTTGTGATTCGGGGTCCATCTCTCCATCCATACTTTTAATGTATTTTATCTTTGATCAGATGCTTTATCCTTATTTTAAAATAATCAGTCTTTCCAGCTGTTGTTGGTCTGAATTCCACTAGAAAAGAGTAGAGTTGGGTGCCAAAGTCCTCACTGTCCTGTTTGGGGCCTGGCAGGTGTTTTGCACCTTCTGTCATGTCATGACCTCGAACACAGCTTACAATTTCTTGATGCATGCTCAATAATCCAGGTAAAAGAATCCCAAAAAGTTGAATCTGTTCATCTGGACGTAGCGTTTTTTTTTGTTTTTTTTTAGTGGGAGAAACATTTCGTCACCTCCTGGTAACTTCTTCAGTCTCAGCTGACTGCAGGCTTCCCCAACCTTATAAACAGTACATTGCATAATGACCGAAACCAATGGCTGTGATTGCAGCCATTCCCCAATCTCTGTGAATGGTACTCATGGCCATTGATCAATGGTCATGACAATTTGCATACTATTGATCATGAAACTGACCAAATGGCCCATTGTTAGTCAATGGTGCTGGTTTCGGT
>VUQS01043549.1:0-13884 GCA_015108495.1 Heterochromis multidens
CCAGTTTTCTGTTTACTACTTTTAGCTGGGTCACTCTGACCTGCAAGACTCATTGCTTCTGGTTTTGCAACAAATCACTTAGATTGAGGCTTCACAAAAGGTGGTCATCAACCATCAGGTGAAATCACGGTAGCTACCTCCATCTTATATATACAGTCTGTGCTGATATACAGTATCACTCTCATCTAAATATCAGAAATCTGTGCATAAAATGCTCCATTTGTGTCCTTTTTTTTTGGTTGCATCTTCAGTTGATTTCTTTGTTTTCAGTTTTCTGCAGTTTTCAGAGTTGGTGATTGTGGGATTTGCAACAAAACTTTTCTGGAGCTAAAGTTAAAGCATGTAAGATGGCCTTTGTGTCATGAATAATCCATTGCTCTGCAGAACAATGATATCTCTCTGCCAGATGTAAAAGGTATATAGTGGCTGGTGGTGGATAAAAACATCTGAACTCATATTAAACTCTATATAAAAGCAGTTGATGTAGGTTTTTAAATAATTTTTTGGACCTTTTATTATTTTGACAGTTGTTGCCTTGATGATGGATCACGTCCAGTATCAGCGAAGTGACACGAACATGTCTTAGAGCTGATAAGGACTGATAGTTGATGGATGATGTTTAGAAAAATGGAAAACACTGACAAATAAACAAATAAGAAAACAGATAAATGGCCAGCTGCTGTTGCCATGGTGACTGCCATCTCTCTCTGCCTTCATGTCGAGTCCCGTCAGTGTTTTTGCAGCGTGGTAAACAGGAAGTCTGTGCAGACTGGATGGATTATGGTAATGTCCCAGAGGCCAGGTGCATGATGGGAATGGAGATGAATGTGTGGAGGCTGGCAGGGTTGGAAATGAGGCAGATTATGGAAATATGATGGTCTGGAATTCAGACTTTACTTGGCAGCTCAGAGACTTAGTGAGTCTTATCTCAAACAGATTAACTTTCTGTGGAGGTCTGCCCCGTCAACCTGTCTGTCTGCCTCTGAAAATTAAAAAACAGCCCCCAAAAAAGAACATTTCAGTATAAGAACATTCACTTCATTCTCCTCCTCTTGCATGTATGAGTCAGTCACTCTGATAGACATCTTCTGTAAAGGTCACTGTTCAGCGTCAGTCTTTGGTCTCTCTCGCTGAACATCAATAATCAGAATAAACAACAAAACTAATATTACTTCTGAGTTCACTTTCTGTCCTCGACCACCCTTCCTTATTAATATTCATGAGCTGTGGGCGTGAATGAAGGTCAGTGCAGGAGACGGGTGAGTGCCCACCCCTCACCAAAAAACATCATGAATGTTAATGAATGCACAAAGAGAGCTCGTTAATATTGATGAGGCAGTGGATGTAACCGGGGCTGCTAAATAGCTCAGGTGGCATTTAGAGGCCATGTTTTTGTTAATGTGTTCCTACAGTGGTGCTTTTCAGGTTGAGGGTTACACACTGAGGGTTAAAGATCAAGTCTTCATTTAATCTAACTTTACATCAGCTTCAAGGGTCCTGGTCTGTGTGTCCTGAAAATCCACCGAAATAGTGAAATGTAAGATATTGTACGGAATGCCAAGTGTGTCAAAAAACAACAAATAAATCATGTCTTAATTCAGTTCAGGTTTGCTTTTTTTGGCCTGGAAATGTGCATGATATGTCGCCGTTAGGGGAAAAGACGAAAAAAAAAAAAGAAAATGGGCTGACCATGTGAATAAACAGAGTGAAGAATTGTTTGTGTGTTGGCTGTTGCAGTGAGATATTAAAGCCCTTAAAAGTGACCATAAATCAATCCTGAGCCCTTTAATGAGAACTGAAATTCATGAAGAATGACAAAACATTCCTACCAGATTTTTTTTTTTTTAAACTGTTGTGCTATCACAACCTCCCACATAGTAGCTGATGAAGGCTGACTTTCCCCTACGTTTTTCTTTTCATCAAAACATAGATAGACCTGCATTAAATTAGAAAATTCTTGGAAATTGAAGAAATAAGAAAGGAGTATTGAAGGAGACTGAACAAAACTGGATTCTAGGGGGATAAATTTAAAGTTAGTGTGTAAAATATCACCACTAGATATCAGTAGATTGTAGATTAGTCAGTTGAGTTAAGTGGATACGGTGGCCGCTATAGGACAAACAACTCAGTCTACTGTTTACCTCAGCTGGTGTCCACGTCTGTTTACTCTGAATGAGGCTGTAAAACTTTGTGAAAAGAGTCCGATACGAGTCGATGAGTCAGTAAAGCTCAGTTCTGTCTGATGACTGAGGTGAGTTGTTGAGGATATCCTGAACTTTTCTGTTGGTAAGCTGCTGTTAGCCAGCATTAGCAAAACTGTCTTTGAAGTGGATCAAACATTGTTGAACTAGCAAATAAACTCTCATACGATGTGAGGATGTAATCAAATTGTTTATCAGAGGAAAAGTGTGATTGTTAGGACACTCGAGCATACATTAGCTGGCTCGTTGTCAGCTGTTCGGAGACAGTAGGGTCACATGTCTAATCTGCTGACAATAAGTAATTGTGACAATATCAGGAATAAATGAGCAAGTTTATGCATGTTTTTGTGTGTTAGAGCCCTGACTTCGTTTCATTTAGGAGTTTAGGAGATGAGGCTTGAGATGAGGAGGAAGAGGATGGCATTTTATCCACATGCCAGTGGTGTTGTCTGTTTGCTTTGCATTTTCTCTTCTTTGGTGAAGGGGACCCCTTCTCAGATGATTAAACAGGTCTGATCATTCATATCTTGAGTCTGAAGGTGCAGACACAAATTAAAATTTGTCTCCATGGCACACGAACGCCTACGACTTCTCTTCTCCTCTGCCTTTGGCGTACTACATGTGTGGCTGGTCTCTAACCACATACATAAAACACGAATAGGCGGAACGGCGACGGCCACTGTATTCAAGATGGCAGGGCAACATAGTGGCTTCCACAAACTGGTGCCTGCTCTTATGTATTTTTAATGGATTAATTCTAAGTTTGAGAATGCGTCAATTTGTTGGAAGACTTAATTACACACTAATCAATGTATATTTATGAGAGTACAGCATTCCTTTTTTTAATTAAATAAGCTCAAAAAATGCTTATTGTGCATACCACATTTTTACATAGTTCTCTTTGTGTTTGAGTCGTCCAAAAAATGATGGAAAGCTCTGAAGAAATATTCAGGTTTTGTGAAAAGAGAAATAAAAAACGAGTGTCTGATGGCTCTTACATGAGGCGCTAATGTTTAAACATAATTGATGCAAACCAAATTATGCTAAACCTGAAATTCACTTTGACCATTTTAATATAGTTCATACCATCCATTTAAATTTAGTTTTTTAAAATAAGCAGCAAATTAATTTTCATAGTTCATCTGTAGATTTAACATAATGTTGATGTTCCAGAACATAAGCATTTTGGCAGTTTGTTGTATGAAATGAAAATTTACATGACGTGTCTCTTGTCAGTCTCTTGTTGGTCAGTTGTTTCTGTGAACTGTATGATGTTATGTTGCTTTGAATTAAGGAATGACATTATCTCATTTTCTTTTATAAAGGATGGTCCAATGTTTCCTCTGCTAAAGGAAGTCATAAAGGAAGCACTGAAACACATTTCCTTGGTGTTTAAAGAGTTGTACCAGCTTGGTTTATTACTGCTGCCACGCAGATCCGTGTTGTTCCATCAGGGCAAGCAGTGCCTGCTCAGTGAAATCAAAAAATAGACTAAATTAAAACCTACCAAAGTTAAAGTAATCTCTCTCCTTGTTTCTTAAACAGTGTTCTATCATAAAACTTCACCAGTTTGCATCCATCGCTTGAATTCCTATCATCTTGTGGTCACACTTGGCTATTGTCACTGGAAGCAAGCTTAACTCTGCTCATTATGAGCAATTGGAATCTGTAGTGCCTGCTGTTTTGATGTGCCTGTCCATATCCCATTACCAAAGGCTTAAGCTTGTCAAGCTGTGAGGATATGTTTTCTGTTACTGACCACCTTGACCAGCATGGTGATGTAGAGGAGTTAGTGGAGTGTGAGCGAATTTTAATAACACCTTTAGGATGTTAGCAAGAAAGGCCTTGATGATGGAGAGACGTCGTCAGCTTCTGCCATGTCTGGTTTCATAAAACAGGCGAGTTGAACAGGTGCAGGCTGCACCAGCATTTTCAGATTAGCATCTCTGAGAAATAACCTGGTTTGCCAAATGTACCAAGTTTAACCAGTTGTTCTGCTAATATACCACATTTACTTTTCACTAATATTTTAAGTCCCCCTGTAGTTATTGACAGGTAAGCATGTCACACAGTGCTCAATCCTTTTAGTTCTGCTGTGGTTTTTATTTTATTATATTTTAATATACTTTTTTTTTAAATTAAGGTGTAAAACTGCTTTTCTGAGTGCATTAAAAGCTCATCGTCATGTCTCTGCATGCCTTTCTGTAAAAGTCACTTTACACCACTGACACAGATAACTTTCCTTTCTAAGCAGAACTCACTATTCATCCGCATCATCTCTCTCTTTCTCAGGGCGGGGTACCTCCCACAGGGTGTTCCTTTGCAGCTGATTGGCTATCTGCCAGAGGAGACGTCCTTCCTTCCGTGGCACGCTGCCAGCCGAGCGCTCTACCAGCTGGACAAACTGCTGGACCGCACAGACGAATACAGGCTGTTCAGTGTAAACAACCAATCAGTCACAAGCTTAATCAATCAATTAACCACTAACTGCTTCTTGTTAGTAGAATAAACCGTCTCTTTGGCTGGACTTTAATAAGTCCTTATCATTGTGTGTGCTAACAGGACTATGTGCTGAAGCAGGTTGCATCGCGGTACCATCAGATGGGTTGGCCAACGAATGGCCCCGGCACAGAGGGCAATGTCCTGCAAGCGTCCTACCAGACTGAGTATGCAGCACACACAGACACTCCTGTAGTTGATGCATTTTGTGAACATTTACAACTTGTTGAGCCGCTGGCCACAAATCTAATAGTAAAGGAAGACTATGAATTTAACATGCAAAAGCACCAATCACATGTCACAAAACATGTAATGCTAATGCCTTTTAAAAATGTACAACTGCAATTTGAGACATGATAAAACTAGGCTGAAGAATCTGTGTTACATGGGAGTGACGTTCAGTGTCCAGACAAGAACTTACTGTCCATAAGACGTTCCTTTGAGTGTCTTTTGTTAGATGAAAGAGCTTTTTTTTTTTTTCCTTTCTCTTCTGTCTCTCTTCAGGGAGTTGCAGAGGGAGCTAATCATGTTAGCTTGTAGCTTTGGGAACAAACACTGCCACCGTCAGGCCGTCGCCTACATCTCTGACTGGATCTCCAGCAACAAGAACAGGTACAGATACACTTGTGCCAACATTGTTGCTACATGTGAGACTGGAAGCTAACTTCAGATAAATCAGGTGTGTAAAGACTCATTTTAGGTTTGAAAAGGCACCATTAGTCACTTATTTACCTAGGGTGGTGCAGCATGTAGAGATGTCTCAGCAAGTCTGAAATGAATTAAACTGAGTGAAAAATTAGTATTATCCCACGGCTTTATAAACCTACTTCATAAATGTACAGAGAGGAGACTGCAGGGAATACCAGACTTCTGGTGACATCAGTCGGAGGCCAAGTGGAACAGAAATTCATCTGTTGGCAGCTAACATCTGTCCATTTGACCTATTCGCTGTCTGAGGAAAACAAAAGACAAACTTTCCTTCTGTTAAATCTGAACAAATTTAGAGTTTTTAATATTTTCAAAGATTTACCTCAAAGACAAGATGTGAAGAAAGTGTGTAGAGGAAAAATTGGGACTGTAAGGGGTTGACACGAGCTTTACTGCATGTCTGTCCAATGTGAATGTAAAGCAAAATGTGAAACAAATAATAACAACCTTGTAACTAACTATGTGTGTACATGTGGGAAGGTAAAAGGTAAAAATAAAATCCGATAAAATATTCTATTTTCAATTTCTGAAGCATTGTAAACCAAGTTCTGGCACAGTGTGTTGCCATGTTTGCATGCTGGAACACACCTTTTCAGATTTCTAACCTTTAAAGGTAAAAGACACAACAAACAGCACTGCAGCAGCCATCCAGCCATCCATCCATCCAGTCAGCCTCTCCTTTTATTGATCCATTTGTTTCCATTCTTTTCTCTTCTCTGCCTTTCCTTTTGGCTCTAGCTCTCTTTTTTTTTCTCACGTGCTGCTGGCTCCTTCGTTCCCTCGATGTCCTTAATGAGATCTGCAAAATTAGATTTCAAACTGCAAATTAAATAGAAACAGATGCTGGAGTTCTGTACAGGACAGCGGGGAGCTGATAAGCGGAATCCTGAAATTAACAAAAACACTAAATTAAACTGTTTCTACTTCATCCAGTTGAATATGTGAATGGATCTAAACAATAGATAAGTCCTCGCTAATATCTGACATGTGCATTTTTCTGACTAATCACCACCTGCTGCGAAATATTTCTGGATTCACTGCGTTTACAGCGTGCCCTTTCCATCATCTGTGTTTCTCAGTTTTAGCCTTCCATTTTAAAGTTCAGTTGTTTACAGAGAACCATATGGCTTCCATTTTCCCTCTGCACTACAACATCACTGTGGCATTTTTTTCACATTTTGGAGGCAGTCTGGAAATGCTTCATTCTCTGAGGTGGAAAAGTGCCGGATAAATCTACATTCATGCAGGATTAATCTCTCCAGGGGTGACTTTTTAATATTTCATGCTCTATTCACTGATTTTTAATCCCATACGGAGATCAAATGTATGGGATCTTCCTCCCCATTCCCGAGTATTAATTAGCAACCTGTTTTTAATCAGAATGCTGCAATAATTGCCAGGAGAGAGAGCTCATCTGACCTCGTTTCATAATTACGCAGAACCTCTTACTATCCACCAGGTTGCCAGAGAACCAATGAGAGGTGGTGTTAGGATTAGGTTGCATTTTAGCCACGTGCTAATGAAGCATCATTTCACAAACTGAAACATGGTACTTTTCAAATCAGTTCTCTTATGCTACAGTCACACTAGTGAAAACAGTGGTTGGAGACTGTGGCACAAGCAAAACCATTGCAAGATTATACAATGAACTTAGTCTCATTGATTGTAATTTAAAATAGCCGCTTCAAAGACAGGGACCAGGTCTACGACCACTCAGTCAGTTGCAGTCATTGTTCAAAACAATTTTGGTGCATCAAGATGATAAATTTGAATTGTGCTCATCAGCACACTCTGACTCAGATTGATTGGAACACACTGCAGTTATAAATTTTGTTGAATATTTGCAAACCTCTCACTGTCTGAGATTGATTACAGTCAGTCTGACTCCTGCTGCTATTATATAGAGACAGGTCGCCTCCCACCAGATGACCTGACTGCCTTGTGATCCAAAGTCGTTACCCAGAGGTACAGGGTGTTGCATGTTCACCCTCTGGATGGACAGTTGGTTGCTGCAACTACTTGCAATCAGTCACCAAAAGCAAAAAAATTAAATGCAATCACCAGGCAACTGCTTTCCTAGTTGCAAAGAGGTTGCCATCCTACTTTTACTCTCGTGTGACTGAGCCATTACATGCGTTTTGTCCTTAGTTTGTCAAATTTCCATAAAAGGGTAGATTTAAACCTAACATACAAAGACTCAAGTTTGTTTTTTCTTTTCTTTTTCTTTTCTAAACTTTAGGGTGTTTTTCACTCAACCCTAATCATTCTCAATCCTAACTCTTAACTTCCTTATCTTAAAGACAGCCCTTTTCATTTTCTATTCCAATCCTAATCCATTTTCATTTAGCTACATATATATGATTACCTCCGCCAATGAGGTCATGTTTTTGGTAGCATTTGCGTCTCATTCTGTCTGTAAAAATGATAGCTCGAAAAGTTTTAAATGAATTCTGATAAAACTTTGTAGGGGTGTAGTGTGGGGTCATGTTAACAATCCACTAAAATTTGGCTTGTATCCACTAGGCTTGTATCCAGGTGCTTTATATTGTAAGGTAAAGACCCTACAATAACACAGAAAAACCTTAACAATCAGACAATCCCCTATAAGCAAGCACTTGGAGACAGTGGGAAGGAAAAACTCCCTTTTAACAGGAAGAAACCTCCGGCACAACCAGGCTCAGGGGGGGACAGTCATTTGCTGCGACCGGTTGGGGGTGAGGGGAGGAAGACAAAGACATGCTGTGGAAGAGAACCAGAGAATAAACAAACAAAATAAACTTGTGATCAAAAACTTTTTTCACTTGATATTTATTACTAAACATTTAAATGAGTTTTACTAAACAATGAAATGAATGCTACACATGTGCTATATCCACATAAATAAGAAATAATAATAAGTATATTAAAATCGGTTTCAACAGGGCAAATAACAAAAGCCTGCACTTTGCACTTGTTTTTACTGCACTACAAACTTAAAGTATGTTTAAAAAGGAATAAAGAAAACAAAATTAATGAATACAAAATAAAATACTGTTTTCTTAAAAGTAAATACTGCCCAGAGAATGAGCTGCCTTGGTGGAGGTTTGCGCTCTGTGTTCTTTATTTTTCTTTTTTTTAATCCTAACCTCATCCCCCTTTTGCAACCCATTCCTTAATCCTAATTTGAATTTATACGAAAGAATTGTGAGTCGACTCCTATGCCTGCTTCCCTTCTGATTGTAGCCCTAACCCTTTCATCAAAATTTTTTCCCACCTCATTTCTTTTTTTCTACCCCTTTTTTTTTTTTTTGTTTTGTTTTTTCCCTAAACCCTGACATTTCTTACCCTGAATCCTATCCTAATCATCTCAACCTCAATTTTAACCCTAACCTCCCTAATCCTTTGAGCCCTCTGAGTGATGACCCCCCAGCTCTGAAGCTGAATCCTGGGTTTTGGAAACAAGCAAAAAGGACTTTGTTTGGAAAAAATTTATATTTTTAAATGTGTGTCTGTTAAAATAGAGAACAATTAAATATACTCATAATATAGGGTTTGTGTTAAAGTTTGGGTCATCACTGAGGGTGACTTTGATCTCACAGGGTTAAATTTCAGTTCCTTCCCACACCCAGTTTCAACCTCAGTCCAGCTTAATTATGTCTGATGTTTGTCTTTATTCTCTGCATGCTTTATGAATGTATGGTTAAAATGTGACTTGTAGTCTAAAGCACTTTGTGTAGTCAGTAAGACTAGAAAAGTTCTATATAAATGCAAGCACATTACCTTGAATTAGAACTAAGAGTTCTAAACTTAAAGTTGAAATCTGTGCCAGTGCACTTACAACACAAACCTAAACAGGTAACGAGTGATCTGGTGGAAAAAGAAAAGGAAATAAAAAGAACACCTGAAGCTGAACTTTGCTCATGCAGTTCTGTCTGTATTTATTTTAAAGCTACTGTTACAGTCTCTGTGAAATGTGCCAAGAAAAAAATATAGCCTTGATACAAATGAGTTGAAGAGCAGACCTGCGTCACACCTCCATCTCATGCATATAAAGTTTTCTTTTTTTCAAAATCACCTGCTGCAATGAAAAAAAAAATCTGCTCCAGAACAATGAGTGTGTAATTACTGCAGAGAGCAGCTAATATTTCAGTGCCTACATCCCTCTGGAATATTAATCATGTCCCACAGGGGTTACTTTGTAAATTAACTGTCTAAATGGCTCAAAAACCATCTGTTTTTAAATGAATCTTATGCGTCTGCAGCCATCGATGGATTATGTGGTAAGGGTTTCGAGGGCAACAAGGAACTGCTAGGCCCCCATTAACCCCTGTTACTTCCACTCTTTGCTTTGTGTTCATTATTCCTCTGCTGAAACGTGTGTTGATTTGATAGATTGTTTGCATATTCCCACTGAACTAAAACTATGCTGCAGAGTTTTCAACATCAGCCTTTCTGTCCACCACTTTACTTCAGACTGAAATTGAATTTCTACTTGATGGATTTTCATGAAATATGGTTCAGACATTTATGGTTCTGGGGTTTAATGTCAGGTTGACATTTTCGGTTTCGGGTCAAATATCTGTACTACAGTTAAATGGATTCCCGTGACATTTGCACATTCATGTCTCCATGAAGAGGAATTGTCATAACTTGATCGTCTGGCCTTTAATTTAGCCCCGGTACGGACAAAAAAATGATTCTTCACCCTCAATAAACATGAAGCTATAATTTTGAGTAAAATGCAACTGAAATATATAAAATCAAACTTTTATGTGTTCAAATAATTAATCATTAAGGAAAACATGCTTGATATAAACTGAATGTATACCAATCAAGTAAATTTCATTTGACCAGGTTCCATTAAATGTACTATAATTTAAAATCTACTGTAATGTTTATGGGCATTTAAAAATTGAAACTATGGAAACTGACTTGCTTTTGAAGCATGCCTCAAGTGGAAATTTAAGGAATTGCGCTTCATTTTTCAGCCCCGTAGTTTGTTTTTGGGTGTGCAGTCGGGTCCAGTAATAAATTTTAGCTCCAGGGGTCCTTTAGGAAGTTAAATCAGCCCTGCTGATTTGATACTATGACTGGTAATTTTGATTTCTCCTGACGGTTCATACTAAGGTTGCCTTTAGTTTAGAGTCAAGTTTGGTGGGACTTAATCCCTCCCCTCCTGAAAAGTCAAATATTCAGCCTTAATTGGCTATTCCAAATTGATCTTACAAATTATTTGATGCAGCTGAAGTGTAAAGAATTGCTTGGAACCAAATAGTAATCTCTGGGGCTGAAAAATTAACCCGGCATGGAAGTGCCAAAAACTGTAGTTCCACTAAGGGCCACTTGAGGCTGGCTCCAAAAGCGATCAATCCCTATAGTATCGCACAGCAGTTCCAGTTCTAAGCGCACAGCAATAAAAAGCATGTTTATAACCTGGATGTGACTAGTTTTCCCATCCTTAACAATTCTGCGTGGGGTGATTGTTTTTTCTAACTTCCATAATTCCATCTTGATATTGGAGTAATGGGCCTTCTAGAGCATTTTTAATGGAATTATCTGACAAATATTACGGCTTTGAACTTTAGATCTTGTTTTGGCGTGAAATTCTAGTATTTTATCAATTTCTTAGCATTGCTTAGCAATCGCATATCTGTGCACCAAAACACTTTATGGAGACAGCTTGCTAATTAAGCTAGCTAGATGATAATTTAGCAGTCCACTCTCTCATCTAAATGTGGTAATTTCTGGACCCGACAGGTGGCAGGTGACTAATTTTGAGGCTTTAGAATATGTGGTCTAAATGCCAGGGTGGCTATGTCCATCTTTTATACCCATATAGGACCCGATAGTGCTACAGTCTGCTCTAAATATGTCTGACGGGGGTATTTGGTGCAATAAGATCGTACTTTCCCAGCTGTTATAACAGACTTACATTTGTTCCAAATGTGAATCTGTTCTATTATTTTTATCCTCCATGACTATAGTGGAAAAATAATCATCATAAGCAATGATAAGCTAGCTATAATGAGAGCTACAGTTGGCTCAGCTCTTTATGGAACCTGATTTAAAAAACATTTCTGCCCATTTAATTTCTGATGGTCTGTCTGCAAGTTGCAGGCTTGGTGTGTTTGTGGAGTCCACAATACCAGCACCGCAGTCTGGAAGCTTGGCTGAGATCATGCCTCACTGTCACGTACTTTAAAATGTTTTATCAGTCTGACAAGGTTATTTTCCAATTTCCATGTGATATTTAGACTGAAACGTCAGACATACAGACACATGGGCAGACAGACAGAACAGATGGTGAAGAGCCATGTTTATTGTCAGAGGAGGAGTTTGATGGGCAGGAAAAATATTTCAGGAGAAAGACAGAGCTTTAGGACATAAAACATCATCTACAGACTGTTAAAACACATTCTCACACAAAGGGAGTTCGTTAATGGGATCTAAGTCATCTGCGTGATTGATTATGTGGAGAAAATGCAACATTATGAAGTTATTTTCATTGTGCAGGTGATGAAATAGATGTAGTACCAGGAGGAGAGCACAGAGTATTACTTAATGTTTTACATGATTAATAACCTGGTAGTGTTATCTAGGTAAACACACTCTCCATCATAAATACACATTCGAGTGCGCAGTGTTTGGCAGCTGTCGCCTGAGAAGGACTTTAATGCCACAGTCAGCAGTAATGTGGAAGTTAGCCAACGGGGGTGTGTGTGTGTGTGTGTGTGTGTGTTGGAGCTTGCTCTTAAGTGGAGCATCTCTAAAATGATTTCCCAGGTCGCTGAATGATGTAATTGTCCCTGCATCACTCACTCCGTGCTCACACTGAATGCACACACACACACACACATTAAACACACACATTATACAAATACACACACACACACTGTGTTATAGTCCACAATATAATTTTGCTGCCAGTTGAGCTCACTGTATTGAGATGAAAGTTTTTCGTTTTGGTTTGCTGACAATTTAGGTCAAGTACACACACCCCTACACACACACACACACACACACACACACACACACCCCTACACGCGCGCACACACACTTTATAGTGTGAAGGAAATGTTCACCTTTTTTGCTTTACTGATGATTCAGGCCAGTAACCAGCTGGGACACGAGGTATGTCTGTGTGTTGGTGTTTAACCCTGTGAGGTCTGAGTTATCGGACATGATGGCAAAAGTGTGTCATTATATCTGTGAAGGTGACTGGTCGTGCTCCACATTTGTATTCTTGGACTCTGTTAAAGTAGCTTTGCATGATTCACAGTTCAAAATAATGTTTATCTTATACCTGGCTTTGGTGCAGCACCTTTAAGGCCACCCTACCTTTAAGCCAGCTTTCTTCCAATTGCCTGCAGGATTTCATCTTCTCCAGGTAATTTCAGGGTTAACCTTGGAGTTTCTGCACTATGGAGGTGGTTCACTTCTTACTGGGATGCACTGACATTTTAACTTGGAACAGGTTATATTTGAGATTAGAAATCAGCAGTTATGAAATCACTGCCTACTGACCAATCAAATCTCCAGAAAATAGTGTCACTATTCCTGGATCCCTTGGACCTCTGTGCATGTATAATAGGGGGGCCTAATTGCGTGCTTGATTTAAGTATTTTCCACCCTATATTTTGCTCCTTGAGAAAGGAACTCAGAGAAATGCTTATGCAACAGGGTCAGCCACAAAAATCTGAGTTCCCACCTCTTACACACAATCTTCTCACTGTGCTCTTTGTAAATACAGACGGTACTTTTTTTACGCCAAAACCCGTTTGTGCTGGCGTGACACGTTAGTAAATATGGCCCTAAAACTGTCTTTGAGCATAACAGAATGAAATCCTGTTATCTTAGCGAGTTGATAATCAGCTTTGTTTGACCACTTTTCCTGATTGCCGATGTTAAGGTAAGTGTATCCAGATAATAGACACCCGGGGCATTTTGAACTCGCTGTGTAGAACAGCGCCCACATTGGCTGTGTGCCTGAGATCACCATGGTTGTCTGAAATTCACGTGACTATCCAGAGTTGAGATCAGAAAGCAGAGTTGCAGTCTTACATGCCTCTCTGCAGCTTCTTTCCTCCTGCCACCCCCCCCAAAACCCCATCCCCATAGAGACTGTGTCTGCTCCCAGACCATCAAAAAACAAACCAAAAATCATCAAAAAACAACTTAAGCATAAAAATTCACAAAGAAAGAACAATATAGCATCCTCAACTGCACCAAAGAGTAAAACTGTTAAATGTGGATTATTAAACATTAGGTCTCTCTCTTCCAAGTCCCTGTTAGTAAATGATTTAATAATTGATCAACATATTGATTTACTCTGCCTTACAGAGACCTGGTTACAGCAGGATGATTATGTTAGTTTAAATGAATCAACACCCCCGAGTCATACTAACTGTCAGAATCCTCGAAGCACAGGTAGAGGAGGAGGAGTAGCAGCAATCTTCCACTCCAGCTTATTAATCAACCATAGACCCAGACAGAGTTT
>VUQS01043551.1:0-13246 GCA_015108495.1 Heterochromis multidens
TCACACACCTGCCTCTGATTCCCTCGTTGTGGCCACTTCAAGAGGAAGTGGCAGAGTGTCAGTCTTCGCTGGATCGTTGCTGAATTGGATCTGTGTGGACGTGGCGGAAAAAGCCTCGAGGAGACTGGGACTGTGACTTCTGTTTTGACCTTTCTGAACTATTGTATAAATTCACTGTAAATAAACTCACTGTCAAACATCAGAAGCCTGCATCTGAGTCCAGTTTTTTAGGTCACCTTGACACTTTCACTCTGTGTTTACACACCACTCTGCATTTAATCATTAGCTATTATTAATCTCTGGCTCTCTTGCACATTGTGTCTTTTGTCCTGTCTCCCTCCCCTCAACCCCAACCAATCATGGCAGATGACTGCCCCTCCCTGAGCCTGGTTCTGCTGGAGGTTTCTTCCTGTTAAAAGGGAGTTTTTCCTCCCTACTGTTGCCAATTGCTTGCTCATAAGGGGTTGTCTGATTGTTGGGGTTTTCTCTCTGTTATTGTAGGGTCTTTACCTTACAATATAAAGTGCCTTGAGGCGACTGTTGTGATTTGGCGCTATATAAATAAAACTGAATTGAATTTACTGTTGTCTTTCTATCAACTCGAAGCAGTCTGGCCATTCTCCTCTGACCTCTGGCATCAACAAGGCATTTTTGGCCAGAGAACTGCTGTTCACTGGATATTTTCTCTTTTTGGACCATTCTCTGTAAACCCTAGAGTTGGTTATGTGGGAAAATCCCAGTAGATCAGCAGTTTCTGAAATACTCAGAACAGCCTGTCTGGCACCAACAACCATGCCACGTTCAAAGTCACTTAAATCACCTTTCTTTCCCAACCTGCTTAAGTTTGAACTTCAGCAGGTTGTCTTGACCATGTTTACATGCCTAAATGCAGTGAGTTGCTGCCATGCAGCAGATATTTGTGTTAACAAGCAGTTGAGGTGTACCTAACAAAGTGGCTGGTGAGTGTATATGCCATGATAATCCTCTCAGAAATTCTCTCTTGGAGGCCAGGAGAGTACAAATTGTTGGTTAATGTCTGATTAAACGTATTACTTATCTGCTGAGAACAATAACTTGTTAGAATAGAACTGGTGGCCTAAGGGTGGTTTGGGCATGCTGAACTTGACCAGTAGTGATATAGCAAACAGTTGACAGTACTCTCAGAATCCACACACCAGGTCTGACTTTCTCACTGCAGTGCACTCAGCATGCACATGTGAAAACCTTTAGCTTGCTGCCTGAAACAATTATTTATTTGATGCAATCCCAAGGCACTTTTCACCAAAATCACCAGGCTGCTAATTTTGATAATGACTTATCATAAGGATAATAAAACCCAACTTATATGGTGTGTTTTCATGTTTCATTTCCAATAAATTTTTGAGATTATAGAAGCTCATCATCAACATGGTTCTTCTATTTCTGGAACGGTGATACTCTAATAAAGCCATCTACACAGCGGTATTTGCCCTGCGTGCTCCCTTTTGCACTAAAATGTTGGCACTCAGGGTGAAAGATGGGCTCTACTTTCTAACACAGATGATTTAGACATGAAATGGCAGATCAGCTAACTTCCTCTTAAGGAGACTTGGATCCTTCAGTGTGCTCAGTGTGCTGCAAAGCCAACTTTTCATGCTGCACTAATCTAGGCGTTTGACATGCTGATGAAATGTTGGTGAGAAAAATTCCTTTGCTGGGTTTAACTTCAAACCGCTGGAGGTAATGGTGGGGAAAAGGATGTCAGCAAACTATGTGCCATATTAAACTCAGTGACCTCCTCCTTCATGCCATGCTGTCAGCGTAATGAAGATCATTCAGTTACCAGATAATTCCACTAAGGTGTGCCAAGGAGTGCCTGAAGCAGTAATTTGTGCCACAGAGGATGATTTGTCTGTCAGTCTTTTTCTCTTTCTGTCTATCTATCTACATAACTATCTACAGTCCTGCTAAATCTGATTACTATTCCACTGGAACTATTTTTTGTCTCTTACTCTTCTGAGGGCATGAAATACTGCTGTTTTGTCAATGCTGCTTGTGTCTCAGAGGTACACGCAGGGCATATTTTGGCGATGATACAGTGATGTAATATTAGATGCAAAGTGTAAAGTCTTCTTTTTTAAAAAGAACAACTCAATTAGGAGGCAGAAGGATTTGCGGTGGTGTAAATCTCAAAACTGTCCATAAATACAGTCTTTTTTTCCCCTCATAACATTGATTTCACTTGCTGTGTGTTTATGCTGCAGTCACACTAGAGAAAACAGTTGCTGGAGACCGTGGCACGACCAAAATTATTGTGAACGTGTGCAATGAACTTCCAATCCTGTTACCTTTGAAATTGTTGCTTTGAAGACGAGGACCAGGTCTGTGACCACCCGTAATCAGCTGCCATCTTCAAAGCGACTTTGGTGCATCAAGACAGTGATGAAACAGAATCAATCTGCTGTCAGTTTGCCATCAATTGGCAATTACATGCAATCTGTTTGTGATAATATCCCGATTAACTCTGCTAAATCTGCGAAAATTGGCAAATCTTTTGCTGTCTGTTGCCAATCTGTTGCAATCGTCATGCACAGAAATTCATACATTCAGAGGCCAGCTAGAAACTCATAGTTTTGAAACAGAAATGAATAAATTCTTCCACAAATAGTGATATCGTTGCTGCAGGACCGCAATTTAACTACAAAATGACATAAGCACTTTGCAAAAATATAACCAGAAGAGAATACAACCAGTTGGTAACGAGTTGAGTAGAGTCCCCTATTGCAAAAAGATACATCGCAGATGAGTTGCGCTCATGAGTTGGGCAAGCTGACTACAATAGATTGCAGACAGATTGTTGGCAATCTGTCTGATTTTATAAGTTTGGCTGCAATTATTTGCAAACCTTCGCCAATCTGTCTGAGAGTGATTGCAGTCGGTGTGAGTTGGACCACAATTGTTTGGAGACAGGTTGTCCCCCACCAGGCGACCTGTGCAATTGTCTTGTGATTGAAAGTGGTTGCTGAGAGGTTGAGAGTGTTGCACACTCAAGCTCTGGGCAACCAGTCCGTTGCCGCAACTGCTTGCAATCGGTCACCGAATGTGAAAAGATTCAATGCAGGCACCAGGCAACCACTGATTTTCTCTAGTCGTAAGGATGCTGCCGTCCTATTTTTACTCTATTGTGACTGAGCCATTAGGTTTAGCTATCAAAACTACTCAATTCTGGTTTGGGTTTTAAAATGTCACGTTCAAAGCATCAACTCTACATGTTGCAGTATTGGATAGCCAGTTAAAATATCAGGTCTGACCAAGTGTTTGAAGGTAGTGAGTTGGGAGTGAGGTCGCCAGCTGTCTTTACACATTTTATTTATCTGTTTGAGTCATCTGTAATCATTTAGCAGTCTGTATATTAGTTCTAAGTTCCCCAGAACCCATCTCTTTAGTGTGTTCTGACATCATATCAAATCCCCCAGCTATATGCCAAATGAGCACACAACTAACTACAAAAAATGTCAAGTCATCTTGTTTAATTCACTCAGCTCATTATTTCACCCCCCTTCTTTCTGAAAGAACATATTAGAAACACACTTTGCCTGCCACAGTAGGCTTTTTTAACAACTTTCTCAGTGTACATTTTTTTTCTCAGAGGGTTGTATAGCTTAATAGTCTTTGAGAAGACACTGGCCGCCCACCCTTGTTGTAATTTTCGGAAGATTCTGGAAAGTGCTACCTCATCCTTTCTATAAACCCCCCTAAAATAAACCTTGAGCAATGCTTTATGTGCGACTTGCTGATGTGTTTCCACCTCTGCTGAAACTAGATTGTTAAAGACTCCACCATGTTCATTTGTTCAGCTACACTACACTGCAGTCCACTTTTAACATAAATGTTGAAAATGTCTTCTGTGCTTATGGTAGAGTCATTACCACTGTCACTTTTTTTGGCCTTTTTTATGCCTTTTGAGCAAAAGTACCTCTCTTTATAGCTAAGGCCTCAAGAGTGATCAGACAGAAAATCAGTTAGAGCATTCAAGTATGAGACCTGTCTTTACATCTGATAAAAAGTGCAATCTTTCTCTTTTACACATACACATGTGCACACACGTACACATCTGCTTGGAATTTGGTGGGGGCCTGCACTGCAAAGAGGACAGAAAATGGCGTGAGGGCATGCAGGAAGGAGAAGGGGGTGCATAAAAGGGAAAGAGAAAAAAATATGAATGGAAGGGGAAAAGTAGACAGCGAGCAGTGTGATGTGCCCAGGGACTATAAACCCGGAGATGATGGTCTAAAATCAGAAGATCTGGAGTAAGCCTCATCAGAGCCCTGCACACATGCCCTAAGAGTTCAGCACGCATCACTAACACACACTTCAAAGGGCAGAGCTCAGGCAGGCCAGGAACAGTCTAGACACGCTCTTCCCATCACACCATCCAGTACCCTTCTGTTCATTTTGGCCTCTCTCCACTTGAAGGTTTTTTGTTTTTTTTCCATCTAGGTGTCTCCCTTTGGATGTTGCTTTTTTTGGCAACAGTGACTGTTTTTCATTACATTTATATGGTCTTTTTGAGATCATGCAACTAAACTGGCAGAGAAATATTAGCTACTTTTGTTTTTTTGTTTTTTTTAGCCACGTTAGCAGTTCTGTGAGGCTTTCTGCTAAATGCTAACATCAGTTGGCTAACATTCTGATTTTAAGCAGGTACAGGTATAATGTTTCATATGTGGGGATTAATAAAAATGTAGGTGTAACGAAATGAGATAAAAGGCCAAGCAGGTAAGGGCAGACAGGACACAGGCACAAACATGGAAGCCAGAAACATTGTGTGGCTTATGTACTTGGTCCTCGTAATACATCATCTGGACACACAAACAAAAACTAAATCTCAGGACGGTCTATAAAACTTTCCTGTCACATTTCACTGCCAGAAATCAAACGCTAAAGCCAACAGCATTACTAGGAGGAGTCATCCTAAAGGAGCAATGACTGTGTGTACTTGTGTACTTGTGTACTGTGTGTACAAGCTCAGATCAGATCAAATCTGGACCCAAGTGGTAGATTGACTGACCACCTAAACCCATGCTGCTGAAAGGATTTTTAGGGAGAATAAAACATCAACACAGTATAGAGGGTGCTATAATGAGAAAAGGAAAAGGATAAGCAAGGAATAGGGAGTGAAACCTAGAAAGAGTGAATGAGTAGCTCCCAGTGAGTAGTAGGAAAATCCCCGTCTTCCTCTCTCCCTCCCTCACTAGTAGTTCCAGTCTTGGTCTGATTGCGACTGAACTGGACTGAATCAAATTTAGGCATTTAACAGACACTAGGCAGAATATTCCACTAATATCCACTGACATAATTCTGGATGATTTTGTCTCAATTAAGTTTCCATCAGTATTTCAACATTTACAGTTTATGCTGTTGTCTATGGAGTACAGAGACATAGACATAGAGTCTGAGCCACTCTGTTGTAGTCTGGAATTATATGAGAGGAAACTTTTTACACACGTTTTCTTACTCATTCAGAGATTTGTGGTGTACTCATGTGAGTGCATCATCAACCACATGAAGCAACCATCAGACTATGATCTCTGAGACGTTACCCCCCTGCTACCAGCCTTTCACAACCAGACTGTCATGTCCTGTGGCTGTCTACATATTTTAGGCATCACTTGTGCCCTTATGCCTTTTAACAAAGACACAAAAACACTTTTAAACCATATGGGTTTTCCCACTGAACACAGTCCATCTTCATCACGTGTATCCCCTTACAACCCCCCCACTCTCCACCTCCCATTCTGTTCTCTGTTCCCTCCCTCTTCTTTCCACTGGAAAAGACCCTCCTCCCATTCTCTTTTTTTCCCCCAACTGTGCTTTCACCAGAAGACATCTGGATTTCCAGTGCAGACCATTACATGGTAACAGCTCCAGCTTTTATGATCTTAGCAAGAGAAGTGGCAAGTAGCAGCCATAAAACGACAGACATCCAAGGAGTGGTATTACAGTATTTGGCATGTTATGAATGGGCAAATTGTGCCCTTATGTTCCTTTCATGTAAGCTTTGATTAAAAAAAATGTTGATTTTTAAATATACTCAAGCAGTAAATTCACAACAAGTTCCCACCACTATACTGTGAGTCCCCTTTCCAGACATTGTGTTTATCAAGACCAATAGCACTCGGGCATGAGCTGAAAAGTTAAGATTTTCCATAGGAGTGCTGCCAAACCTCAATGAAATGTTTGTGATGAATCATATGAGATGGAAAGTGTATCAAACAAGAGGAGCAGGAAGATTAGCAGTAAAAAGATGAGCGATGGAAAAGACGTGCATATGTATGGATTGTGTATGTGTGTGCATGTAGTTGTGTGTGCATGCTGCATGGCTTGGGATGCTTGTATAAACATGCATTATTCCAGAAATCCATTGGGCTTGGTTTGTGAAGTCTTGAAGGAAACCAATGGGAAAGGATGATTGGTGCTTTTAAATTAAGTCAATGAGGTTCAGATCTTCTTCTTCCCTGCATGCAGTTCCACCTGGCTTTAAATACTCCTCTTCATGCATAAAATAAACATTGGATTTTCTTAAGCAGCATAAAGGACTGAGGTGAGAAGTATTCCTCCCTTAGGCATAGAACACCACAGGGAAATAGTTTGAATATCTGAGACGGGTGCTCCTGGAATTCAGAAAGACCTATTTACTGCACCATGACAAAACCGTACTACATTTGATGCAGCTTTTGTGTGCATCTGAGTGTGTGTGAGAACATCTGCTGGGCAGATATAGGGATGGAAATGAGATGAAGAATAGTCTAGGGTCTGTCAGGCAGTTTTCAGTCCTTGCTTTTTGTAAACTTTATACATTACTGGATTTTTTTTTTGTTACTAGTTTAACATTTCGGTAACTGGAAAGTTTCCGCCATACTGGAGTGAGTCTTATGGGCAAGAATTTCTCCACCAAGAAATATGAGAAAGACACAAAATGGCTCTAAGCGTCTCTTCTCTAAAAGGTTCATATGAGTTGGAATCCAAACCCTCAGATTGGAGTCAGAGAAGTAATGGAGCCAATGGCATCATGAGCAGTTATGGGGAAAAAAGATGACCACAGGCTGCTTGACTCAGCACATCTCACTGTTTCCAGCATTTCCTGAACATCTTGCAATGCTTCATACACAAAAGGTCTTGTGAAGCTCAGTAAAAAGACTAAACTTTAAGAAACGTGTGGAACGACAAACAAGAACTTTCTTAAGTCAAGAGGGACATGTGGTACTTGGATGTTTTATGTATAAAGTCCAGAAACATCCACTTGCACTATCCAGATTAGTTAAGCTGTTTTCACACATGGAAAGTAGCCCTGAACTTACAAACAAACTTAATTGTGCCTTCTTCCAAGTACAAAGTCTTTAAAATGTCTGGCTAAACCCTTCTAAAACTAGAGCAGGTAAATGTCCTGGAGAATTTTCAGTGAGCAAGTGGGAAGCATGTGTCCCACCCAGTGACTAAACCAAACAAAGCACCAACAGAAGTGAGAACATGTGTGATGTGGACAAACTCCAGTTATGTACTCTATGAGAAAGGGCAACTTCAGACAATGATTGGAGTGGATTCTTCTAAAAGCAGAGAGACGATGTGTGAAAAGGGTTTTAGAATGAGGGCACTATGAAACACCAAACTGCATCAACAACAGTATATATCTTAGGACACCAGGGCAGGAAATGATCAGTAGAAGACTGGCTATTTAATATTTCAAATTATATTTATATTTAATAATGTAGCCTAAAATAGTAATGAGCTGCAGGCCACTTGATGTCTCTGAATTTGAGTTTCTTATGATAGTGTTTGAAGTTTTGACTCTTTTGTTTTGTAGGTTGAGTTTTGGATTACACTTCTGATATCTTTTCATTCTAGTAATGCTGGGCCTCAGTTTTAATTGTATTATTTAAGTTTTATTTAGTATTTATAGATGTTTGGATGCCTTTTATATTTTAGTTTCCTCAGCGTTTCCCTGTTTCTCCCCCTCTCTCATCTTTCTGTGGTTGGGCCTTTGTCCACCAGCTTTATTGTGATTGTTCTTGTTTCTGTTTACTTCCTGTTTTACTTTAAAGGTTAGTTATCAATTGTATGCTGTGCTATTTTTACTTCCCTGATTGTTGTCACCTCTGTTCTCTGATTGTTCTCATCTGTGTTAATTATGTTTGGCTGTGTCTTATTACCCACCTGTCTCCAGTTACCTATCAGCCCACAGTGTATAAAAAGTCCTGTCCTAGTCTTTGTCATGCTGTCCATTAATGTGCTGGTGATGTTTCTGATTTGTTCGCTGTATGTGGTCCTTTGTGCTCTTCTGTCTTCCTTGCCCTTGTGATGTTTGGATTTTGGTGTACTGTTTGGATTTATAATCAGCAATTAAAGCTTGCTTTCTGTTGGAATCCTATCCCTCCTGTATTTTGCCCATTGGCTCCTCAAAATCCTCACAACACCAAAATAATGTATCTAAACACAATAGGATATCTTACATCACATTACACTGTGGCTTAGATGGTTGGATGGTTTAAAACATGAGTGCATCTCTTCTTGGTGTTCACAAAGCCATCTTAAAAGTCTTTTGCAGTCAAACTGCAAAAAAAAGTACAAACGATTTGGATGAAGGAAATGAACTTAGGAAATCTTAAAAGAAGAACAAGATATTGCTTTCTTTCCTCAGAATCATGGGCTCCTGCATGGTACTGTTGTGGTCTTGTTTTCTGTCCTCTTTGTGCACCACTACATTATGAGTTATAAATCAGATTTTTACTGCATTAAAATATTAAAGTGGTGTTAGAGTGTGTAAAGTGTCAATTTCTATTGTTGGTGCGTGAAAGTTGGTTGCACTGTTAAAAGCCGCACTACATTTGCAAAGTCAGCTAACCTAGAATCATGAATTTGTTTATACTGTCCCCAAAACCATTTAAAGTATGGCTGAATTCAGTGGGTCAAAAAGGTCAGTCCAGTATGGAGATGCATTTGCTTCACTGGTTCCACTGCTCAGGTGCTTACCATGGGCGTGGAGGTAGAGCAGGTCATCTACTAAACTGAAGGTTGGTGGATTGATCCTTGGGTGCTCCAGTCTGCATGCCAAAGTATCCTTGGGCAAGATACTAAACCCCAAGTTGCTCCCGATGTGTTCATTGGAGTGTGAGTATGTGTGTGAACGTTAGATAGAAAGCACTTAGATGTAGAAAAAAGTGCTTGTGTGAATAGGTGAATGAGACATGTTGTATAAAGTTGAGTAGAAAAGCGCTATATAAGAACAAGTCCATTTACTGTGGGCAATTTGAAGGTCAATGACCAAAGCCAGTTTTCCCCAAAATTAGGACACTGTCAGTAATTAAGGGCTGGGTTCTTACAGTGTGACTGCAGCAATGACAAACATCCACAAACAAACCAATAAGAGCACCACAATAATGACTCAAAATACACTGGGGATACCATATGTGCCATTGGCAGATTGGGGTCAAACAACACACATATGTGCACTCACAAAGCAAATGGAGATGGAAGGAAAAAGAAAAAGAAATCAGAGTGCTGCAAATGCAAGACACACCCTATTGACTTGCTTCTAAATTTCTTTTTAATGCTTTACTTTTACACAGATTTGTATCAACCATATACTGTATAAAAGATGGATGTATCGTCCGGGTCTGAAAAATGAAACCAACATGGAAGTGCTTGAATTCTACATTCTTTTTAATGGCTACCAGGGGGCAATACCTGTGGATGAAAAAGACCTCTGGCACTATAGAAGTCTAGAAAATAGCCCTCTTCTCTCATCTCAGTAAACACATTCTTGATGACATTATGGTTTCAGTCACTCGTTTTTGGTTATAGTAAATAGAACATTAAGTCCATTTGGTAAAATCTGGTCATTCTTGGTGTCAGAAAGGAGGATTATCCACTTGTGCTTGACAAGCCTTCATAAGGGTGGCTACATTCATCAATTATACTGTCTATGATCTTAACAGAGTTAATTTTAGTAATCCTAATGCGTCCTGGGGGTATGTACCAGACATAATGACAATACATCCAATACTTTTGTAGAGATTTTACTCAAAATCCCAAAGGGATCATTCCATCAAAAATTTTTAGAACATTTTCTGCTCAACTGTCTCCAGATTTGCATAAAAATGTTATGGTCCAAAGTTTGAACATTTATAATGATTCCTCTGAAACTTTAGCTTCATATATCAAACACTTTTCAAGATAAATTTTTTTTTAAACTGATCTGTCAACCCACTTACAAACCATTTTTCGCACATTGAAATCTGAGACAATGTTTGAACATGAATATCTCAAAAACTGTTAAAGATAAAAGCCTGAAATGTTCACTGGTCTTTCTTACTATCACAATGAATCAGGATCTGTAATTTGGGATAGATGCATCATAAAATTTTTATGCAAATCAGAGACGGTTGAGCAGAAGGCTTGGTCAATTTGAGATGGAATGACCCAAATGTTAATCTCATTAAGGCACAAGGAAAAAAATGGATCATCAGAGACAACATGACACAATAATATACAGAAAATGCCAGCTTGCCTGTGAAGAGACAAAAAGACAGAGGATTACCAAAATTATTAGACGACATCCTTTAGGACCTTGCACCAAATTGTGAAGCAGTTCATCCTGTCAGGACATCTCACTAGATGGAAGGTCAGAAGGATTAATCCTCAGGGCATGATACACTGTAAAAAATTATACATTCTTGGCTATAAATCCAAATTGCAGAGATTGGAAATAGGAATGGTAAGCAAATAAAGATAAAATGTTAGTTGTCTGGTAATGTACAGTTTGTTCATACGATTCATTTAAATGTGGAAGTTTTAGAGTATGTGGTGTTTTTGATGTTGCTAGAGGGCTAAAAACCTTTGGCAATCAAATGAAAACGAGTTTTACCACAAGCTTTTTCCTTCCAGCTTTGCACTTACGAGGGACTGCCTATGCTTTATAAGCTGGCAAACAAAACAACACAAAATGAGATACAATTTACAAAAAAGAAGATTTGATCCAGATTTTGGGACTACCCCTTCTTTACCCCTTTAGTGACATCACTAATGGTTCAACCACACCACTTCACATAATCTGTGTGGGCATTTTTTCTCAACTGAGCCACAACCACCCGGACTGCAGCTGGCCTGCGTTTTATCTCTCAAACTCCCCTTCTAGCGTAGAGTGTAGCGTCTCTGATTAGCATATCCTGCTGGCTCTTAATTATTACAGCATGCATGTGATGTTTAATTTATGACATCACCTCTCCAAAGAGAACAAAAAATAAAAAATAAAAACAGAGTGGGACAGAGAACAGCAGGACCAATGTGAGCCAAGAACAGGGGCTGCATGCCACATGTGAGACTAAGATAGTGTATCTGAGTGGTTGCTTGCCTGCAGAGTATACAGCCAGCCTGGGGCAAGGAGTGATCCAAGGTGTTTCTCAGCTGCTGACAGAGTCACTGGGGTCATTCAACTATATACAAGTTATGGAAAAAACTTTCATCTAAACCAACCTAAACTTGTATTCATTAATGAGAGCATTTCTTTTTCTTTTTTTTTTTTAATATGCACGGTTGTCTTGACTTTCCTTAAACACAACTCAAGCCTCAAGTATCTCATCAGAAGAAGAGTATTTAATTAAAGCATACGTATTTTTTGCCAGTATTGGACAAAGTGTGGAAGAGAAATGTACACATCACATGCAGCAAAGAGCCAGAGCTGAATCAAACCCAGGTTGCTGCAATGATGGCTCAACCTACAGACATGCTACCAGGTGGGCAACTGCGGTACCGCAATGCTTGGTCTGTTTTGCCTTCATGTAATAAACTTAAGTAGGAGTGCATAAATTATCACTGCCAGAAAAGCATGAAAAGTATTTCCACACAAACATCTCACAATTGCATCAGATAATGCTTAGCATGCTGTTGACGATGCCACTTACAGTTCCCTTCTGAGGTGATTTCTGCCTCTGCTCTCTGTGTTGCTGCCTGTTTACACAAGAGTGGGGCTGAGCTTCTCAAAACTCTGCAGAGATAATGAAACAGACTTTTTGGGTATCAAGTCAAAGGATTCAGTGCTTGATCCCTTAGTGCAACAAAATCCACCAATAAGGAAGACAATTTCTGAAATACCTTTCTAAACAAGCAGAACATAAATTTGTAGCTATGAGCCATCTTCAGTTTGATCCCCTCTGCTCAATTCGCTGCCTCCCTCTCCAACCAAATCTGATATTTTTTACATGGACATTTGATGCTTGTTTTACCAATAACAAATATACTACTCCAAAAAATTAAAGGAACACTTTGCAGCCTGGCAGCATCGGATGGCCCAAAATATAATGTCCCAGAGGTCTTCTATTGGATTTCGGTCAGGCGAGCATAGGAGTCAGTCAATGGTATTGATTCCTTCATCCTTTAGGAACTCCCTGTATACTTTCGCCACATGAGGCCAGTCATTGTCGTGCACCAGAAGGAACCCAGGACACACTGCTCCTGCCTAAGGTCTGACAGTGGGTCCAAGGATTTGATACTGACACCTAATGGCAGTCAGGGTGCTGTTGTCTATCCTGTAGAAGTCTGTGTGTTCCTCCATGGTTATGTCTCCCCAGACCATCACTGACCCACCACCAAACTGGTTATGCTGACCAATGTTACAGGCAGCATAACGTTCTCCACGGCTTCTCCAGACCCTTTCACGTCTGTCACATGTGCTCAGTGTGAACCTGCTCTCATCTGTGAAAAGCAAATGCCAACTGGGCTCCACGGTGCCAGGCACAGAGCCCATTAGAGGATGTTGGGCCCTCAGGCCACCCTCATAAAGTCTGTTTCTGATTGTTTGATCACAGACATTCACACCAGTGGCCTGTTAGAAGTTATTCTGTAGGGCTCTGGCAGTGCTCATCCTGTTTCTCCTTGACAAAGGAGCAGATACCGGTTCTGCTGATGGGTTAAGGATCTTCTGTCCAGCTCTCCTAGAGTAACTGTCTCCTGGAATCTCCTCCATGCTCTTGAGACTGTGCCGGGAGACACAGCAAACCTTCTGGCAATGGCACGTATTGATGTGTCATCCTGATGGAGTTGGACTACCTGTGCAACCTCTGTAGGGTCCAGGTATCACCTCATGCTACCAGTAGTGACACTGACCCTAGCCAAATGCAAAACTAATGAAAAAAACAATCAGAAAAGATGAGGAGGGTAAAATTGTCAGTGTCCTCCACCTGTTAAACCATTCCTTTTTTTGGGGTTGTCT
>VUQS01043561.1:0-13468 GCA_015108495.1 Heterochromis multidens
AAATGATTTAATAATTGATCAACATGTTGATTTATTCTGCCTTACAGAAACCTGGTTACAGCAGGATGATTATGTTAGTTTAAATGAATCAACACCCCCGAGTCATACTAACTGTCAGAATCCTCGAAGCACAGGCAGAGGGGGAGGAGTAGCAGCAATCTTCCACTCCAGCTTATTAATCAACCATAGACCCAGACAGAGTTTTCATTCATTTGGAAGCCTGACTCTTAGCCTTGTCCACCCGAATTGGAAAACCAAAAACCAGTTTTATTTGTTATCTATCGTCCACCTGGTCCTTACTCTGAGTTTCTCTCTGATTTCTCAGACTTTTTATCTGATTTAGTGCTCAGTTCAGATAAAATTGTTATAGTGGGTGATTTTAACATCCATGTATATGCTGAAAATGACAGCCTCAACACTGCGTTTAATCTATTATTAGACTCAATTGGTTTCTCTCAAAATGTAAATGAGCCTACCCACCACTTTAGTCACACTCTGGATCTTGTTTTAAATAAAATTGAATTGAATTGAATATATATATATATTCACCATAGTTTGAAACATCTATTCCATAAAAAAAAAACACCTTCTAAAAACTTTCAGGAAAATTTCTATCAGTGACATCATGTAACTAAGAGGACTGACCACCTTGGTGCAGCAGATCAACCTGCTAAAGTGATTTTAAAAGAAATTATATTTAAATGTGTTGAACAATAAAAGTTTGTCATTGTAACAAACTGACCCATGACAGGAAAGTTAGCTGGCACGAGTGTGTTTTTTATTGCAACTTGGCACTGTTACAGTTGGCTGTTTTCTTGACGCGGCTCTTCAGCCACGTCCCCATCTCAGCTCCTGCAGCTCCTCAGCCGCTGCCGCTGCTGCTACCAGCTCGGCTCCCGCAGCTCTCCCAGCTCCCAGGTCTCCAGTCCAGCTCTCGCCGCTTCTCAGCTGCCGGATCTCCCACTCAGCTTCCGCAGCTTTCCAGCTGCCGCGGCTCCAGCCTCAACTCCCGCAGCTATCCAGCTCCAGTTGAGCTCTCGCCGTCTTCCAGCCGTTGGATCTCCGACTCAGCCCCCGTGACTTGTCAGCTGCCGCGCAGCTCGCCAGCTGCCACTTTCCACAAACGCTTTCCACTCTCTTTTTCCTCTCCATCAGGTCTCGGCGTCCTCATCAAGTAGGGGAGGCCTGATTGATTCATGCCAGTCTGGTGAGCTGATACCAAAACAGAAAAAAACCCAGTGTAACTAGCAGTAATCCATTACATAACATGGACCCTTCCATCCAACTTTTGGCCCAGCGCAGGTAATGTTCTCTGTAATCTTAGAGAGCCAGTAGTCTCCATAGGAGCAGGTGCACTCATCATTTCCCAATATTGTTGCTTCTTGTAGGATGTTGGAAAATCTATAACCACCTAATAGGAGAGTAAAAGGTAAGAACTTTTTAAGGAATCCATCATCAGTATTGTTAAAAACATAAATATTTTGTAACTTACTAGTATAACCAAACCCAGTGACCCAGCTGCTGGTCCCATGGTAGAAAGTGCTGTTTTTTGAGGCCAAGCAGATCGGCTGAATGTAGTCTGTGAAATTCACAGGAGCCGACAGCTTCAGAAGACATATGTCATTCTTGTGTGTCCACCAGTAGGTATATGCAGGATGGCAGATGATCTCTTCCACTCTCTGAGTCACCTCATTTGGATTTAAACCTGACTGGTTGTAGCGGCCCAGATGAACCACAGTGTTTGTAGGTTAAACTTTACCAAAAAATAAATAAATTATTTTTATAGCATCTTATCTTCTCCTTTTAGTTGCTCCCTTTAGGGAACATCTGCTTCCTTCTCACCCTGGTTTCCTGCTGCTCGGGACAATCTGCTGGGGGAGAGCTAACGGTGGCTAAGCTACCTTGGCCCGCACCGACTACAGGGGCCTGTCTAGCTACGGGATTTTCTAAGGTGCGGAGCCGCGTCTCTAATTCACTGAGCCTGGCCACCAGAGCTGCAAACAAACTACATTTATTACAAGTATCATTATTACAAAAGGAGGCCGAGGAGTAACTAAACATCTTACACACTGAGCAAGAAAGTGCAGTAGAGACAGGTGAAGAAGCCATGCTGCTAGTGACAAGTTGACTTCTTCCACTGCGGTAACTACAATGAGAAATCTTACACTTCATAACTAGTAGTAAAATCAAAGATAAAATTTTATTTAAATCCTAAAACCTGTTAAAAAACATCTATAAGCAGTGTACAGCAGTACATATGTCTAGGACTTTTATTATCTCAGTGGTGATTTAAACACATTTAACATTACACTTCCATCCATAGTTTACATAAAGATATTTATAGGTGCAGCTGAGACAATGATGTCTTGGACAGCTTTGCATAGAAATTAAAAATTATTATTTTAAACTAACAAAGCCACTGATTAAAGTATAATCTGTATACCTGCATATAACAATATTGTTTTGGTACTGATTTTTTGGCATATTCCAATATTCTTCCAGTGATAGACAGGCCTATTTACTGTGCATCTGAAGATACTTCTCGCCACTTCTCGCCTCAAATATACAGTAAGTGGAATGAAAAGTAAAGCCATCAAATGTCATTCTAAAAGAAAACCACAGGGCATTTACATCAGCTGGCTGCACTGAGAGGTATATTATATAATCACCACATGCTGGCATTGAGTTGTTTTTCTTTAAAAGGACTGCTTGGAGCATGCTTGGACTTCTCCAGGATTGCTAGTTTTTCAGCTTTGGTCAAGCCATGATGTTTTATTAATTTCTAAATGAAGTTGATTTTGTAAATGTGAGCAAAAGGAGACAAGGCAGAGAAGATGAGGTATTTTATGTAAAAACTGCAGGAAAAGATAAGATTAAAACTTTTTATTTCTTAAATCTAGAAATAACCATCTAAGCATGCATACGTTCAGTGGAAGGAGGAGGCACAGAAGAGAACTACGATGAGGATGAAAGAACGCTGTTGTAGGAGCTTATCAAAGAGGAAGCACGAAGGGGTGCCAAGGTTGTTGCTGCAACATTAGGTGGAGGATGGGAGCATAGAGACACGATTCCGCTGGCAGAATTCATGGGGAAAGCAAAAGAAAGCCACAAAAAGAAACAAATTGCAGAACCAGTGTCTTCTAACGGACAGTCATGTCCTACAGTCAAACAATGAACTTATGTAATTGTTAATGGATGGCAGCCACTTAAACCTCCAGCTTGAAACACAGTGCATGACTTAAGGATGTGCACAAATCACCAAATACTGTGTACAAGTAAGCCTGGAAAGAGCTGAGTCCTTTAAGCTATGATTATTCAATCAAAGAAAATGAAACTTTAATTTGTTCTCTTTTCTCTGCCTTTCAGCAGCATTTATGTAGGTTTTCCCTCGTACACTGGGGAGGACACAACAAGTGAAGCATCTGGGGGGCCTTTGTGAAGGAAATTTTGAGCACCCAGTGAATTTTCTTTTCTGCATTGATTTATGGTTTAAATGTCTTTATTTATGTAAAGGAAAATAAACAGCAAAATAATCAGGCAACTGTTAAGAAGTCAACATACACCCTACTGGAATATCATGTATTGTGTGTCGCATTCAAATAACTAATTATTCTGGGCTTTTCTCACTTAACATTTTCACTGCTGAGTCAACACACATACAGGCACAATTTACTCTTGTTGTCTTTTGTGTTTGCATGGCTGCAGATGTGAGAATCAGAGTGTAAGGCCAGTCACACGGGCCTCAAGACTGGTTGGTGGCCGGGAAAAACAAGTATTCACTGACCGGTTGGCAAATGGTTGCTGGCAGCTGCTGTGAAATCAATTGCTAAAACCCTAATCACACAGGCCTAGAGACCAGTTGGTGACACCCTGGTAGCCACCAGGGAAAAATGGTTATTCCCTGATCAGTTGGCAAATGGCTGCGGGAGGCTGGTTGTTGGTGATAGGTGAAACTGGTCACAAAGAGGTACATGGTGCTGCACCAAAAACCTCCTTGCAATTGCTTTGGTCACTAGCAGTTTGCATGGAAGACGTTGACTTGTCTGCAAACAAGGAGATTTTTGATCTAGTGTGGGGGCACAGACCGGACCAAAAACCTCCTTGTTGAGAGGTTGAGAGGGGGCAGAAAAAAATCCCCAAAACTATATGTATATATATGGACTACAAGATAAGATGGATTATAGGAAAAGATTTTTACACATACTCAAAACTTCCTGCACAAAAAGATCGCCAGTGAAATCTGTGTTTTCAGATGATTTTTAGCAATCATGAACATATCACATGTTATGGAGTCTGAAAACAAGAAGAACAGGCAATAGCTTAAGAATAATTTGCAAACTTAACTCATTAGGTTTTCACTTAAAAAAAAAAAATGTTTTATTAGATCTCATCCTTCTTGTTCCTTTTTTTTTTTTTCTCTTCCAACCAACACCAGAGGAGTCAGCTGCTGACTGAGATCACAGCACTGCTTGTGGGTGTGACTGAGATAATTACTTTTCCCCACAGTTCCACAACATTCAGTGGTAGTATGAACTTTTAACGTTGCTGATGGATAATTTATATTCACATTTTGGGAGTAAACGAGACAGTTTGCTGAAGAAAAGGACTCACTCCTGTCGGAGGCATTCCTCTGGGTAATGTGATTATTTTTCTACACAAGCCATCTGCTTCTTACATGATTTTACTGGGAGAGATAAATGCATGTGTTCCAAATATTAGTTTGGATGTGTCCCCTGCATCCTTGCTGAAATCTACACCTATGTTTGCAAGAGCAAACTAATCTGAACTAATGCTAGTATTCACAATCCTTAACTGGCTCTCCAACAGGGGGGAGTGTTCCAACAGACAAGTGCAAAACGCAAAGTTAAAACTGCATGGACAAAAACTTAAGTCAAGTTTCTTTCTTTACCAGCTGTTTTCTGCTGTACCACCAGAGAAAATGGACAAAGTGCATTATCACACACACAGACAGGACGCAGTCAGGAAATGCATGTAACACTCTGTAGTTGTGAGTACAGTGAGAGAGCAGTTCTTTTACATATATCACTTTAAGTGGCTGAAAAATTTGATGAAAATGGAAGTGGACTGGCATTTATATTCAGCTTTTCTACTCTTACTGACCTCTAAAAGTTAAAAACATTCATACAGCATTTTACTCTATGGACTTTATATACCTCATATCCAAAGCCAATTCAGAATCACAAATGAACCTAACATGCATGCCTTGGGACTGCGGGAGGAAGTCGTAGACAACCATGCAGGCACAGGAAGAACATGCAACCTTTTTTAAATCAAATCAAAGTAAAACTGAGTTAACTGATAATAAAGTCACATGGATAATGACTCCTTTAGCTGCTGATTTTACTGAAAATATCAAAGCTCCAGTAACACAGCATGTCAAAAAAGTTGGTTTAAAACAAACAACAACAAAAAAGAAAAAACAAAACCAGAGGTATCACATGTCCTGGCACTGGCACACAAGTTCTGCCTTTCCTATTCCACACACAAGAATGTGGTCGAAACAATCATGACTACACTAAAAGCTCAAAGCTATGACACTGCACCTAAAACAGCTGATTTTTCAAGTAAAGGAAACAACCAATGTCAGGGTTGTTCCTGACTCAGACTGGGCCTTTTGGGGGTGTGACATGACTGTAATCATAATCAGTCCACATACAGTAAAGGCAGTGAGTCTCTGTTAGCTTATTTGGTAGAAATCTAGGCATTTTTGACCACATGAAGAAAAATGTGTGCCAAAAATCCTCAATGGAAGAAAAACCCTTTCCAAAGCACAGTACTGTGCAAAAGTCTCGAGCCATTTAAAAAAAAAAAAAAAGAAAAATGGAAAATAGGTGCAGCAATTTATTGAAACGCGCAAACATACATTGAAATACAGAATATAAGGCAAAAACATAGTTTGCACAATTCTAACAAGCTTGAACATCAATATTTGGTATGACCACCTTTATTGTTCAACACAGCCTGAACTCTGAGGCAGCTTTCTTGTAATTTCTTTAGGTATCTTCAGGAATAGTTCTCCAGGCTTCCTGAAGGACATTCCAAAGCTCTTCTTGCATGTTGGCTGCCTTTTTTTCCCCGTCCGGTTCTCGGTCAAGATGATCCCACACTGCTTCGATAATGTTGGAGTCCGGGCTCTGGGGAGGCCAATCAATGACTTAAAGTGTTCCACTGTGTGTTTTTCTATCCAGGTATGCTTTTAATGCATTTCTGTGTTTATAATTGCATCAATTTTGACAAGATCTCCAACACCACTGGCTGAAATGCAGCTCCAAACCAAACCATGACAGAACCTCTACCGTGTTTTACAGATGGCTGTAGACACTCAATTCAATTCAATTAAATTTTATTTATGTAGCGCCAAATCACAAAAACAGTCACCTCAAGGCGAAAACTTACGGTTGTCTCTCTCCTGACCTCCTCCATATACAGTGATGACGATTTGAATCAAAAACTTTTGATCTGGATTCATCACTCCATCAGACCTGTTGCCACTCATTTTCAGTCCAGTTCTTGTGTAATTTGACATACCTCAGCCTTTCCTCCCCGTTTCGCTTCCTCAGTAATGGCTTCTTGACAGCCACCCTTCCACTGAGAACATTTCTGATGAGGCTTCAGTGAACAGTAGATGGATCAACTGAAGGTCCAGATGCATCTCTCAGGTCCTGTGTCAGGACTGAGTCTGAAGACACTTTTAAAAGAGCTGGGAGACTGTGTAGGTTTCGTCTTTACCAAGTTTAAAGAAAAACCTTTGTATGTTTTAAAACACATAATTTGTGTTGCTATTTTGATGTTTGATTCCACATACCAGCAGAGGTTTCAGGAAGTCACTGAACTAAAAACAGGCAACTATAGCACAGTTCGTTTCTTCAAGGGCAATCTCAGATTGATGAAGCTATAAAGGTACAAGTTTCATGGCTGGGATGTATATAACAGTTAAACTACATGATCAAAAATCTTTATTTTTATTGTTTTTATGAAACTTCCTACAGACCCATTGAGCTGTCATGTTTGTACCTGTGAAACAGGCTAGATAAGATCGCAGAAATATGCACAAGAACAAAATTAAAGATTTATTATTTTGCTTTTAAATCAGGATGTATTTGGTCTCATTAAATTCCCCATACAGTAACAGTAGCTGTTAAATTCAGGCTTGTAAAACAGGTTGTTGTGAGTTGGCTGGTGGGCAGCCTTCATGCAGAACTCCTTTTTTTAAAGATTTATTTTTGGGCTTTTTTGCCTTTATTTGACAGCTCAGCTGTGAAGAGTAGGCAGAGAGCAGGGAAGACACACAGCAAAGGGCCACAGGTCAGATTCAAACCCAGGCTGCTGCATTTCAGCAGGGCTGCCTGCTCAACCAGTAAGCTAAACTGGCTCTCCTTCATGCAGAACTGATTCTCATTGTGGCCGCTGTGGGAAATAAACAAATTGTACGACCGGCGTGTACATTATTTGCTCTCGCCAATTCACTCTTTTAATGTCTTCCAGGGATTTGGGTCAGCTTTTTCCTCAACATCCCCAAATCCACCACCACACCCCCCATCTGCAGAAACAGTGGTGGGCTTGGGTTTCTGTTATGCCGGCTGGGTGTCAGTGAAGTCACTAGAAAAACATCAGTGGCTGCAGACGGCTGACCACAGAGGAAAGCATTGCGTGCAGGAGAGTTTTTGTTTGAGGGATTCTGAGTGCTGGAGCTCATTTGGAGGATGGTGATGTCGTGTCAGACAGTTATATCCAGAGCAGTTTTAAGGTTCACTGTGTAGCAGTGTCAGGAGGGCAGCTTCCATATGCCCTGTGATAACCAGCCTTCACTCAGATATTCAGGCGGCGGCACAGCAGCAGCACATTTTTACAGGCCCCAGAGGAGAACTGGAATTGCTCTTGTTTTCCACAACATCTCCTCTTTTTTCAGCTAATGACTGAAATATGAGTTCATGTGGCAATATTTGCTGTGTTACTTGAGATCAGGGCCAAACAAGGGCATGGAATATTCTCTCTCAGCCTCAATATATCAGGACTATAGAACCTGGCAATGACAAATTTTACGATGCTGCAGAGACTGGGCAACTTTTACATGTCTGTAGGTGTTTTATAAATAACCAATTTGCTATTTTTTTGTAGGTAATAAAATTTTCACCCTTTTTTCCTTCATTACATCCACAAGATTTTAAGGATTTAGATTACATTTCTCTTCAGAGTTTATATTGACTAGTACAAATGTTTTTGAATATCTCTCATGTAAAACTCCAGAGTTAGAGTAATGAGGATTTGAGGATTTTCCTCTGTTTTTAAATTGCTCTGAACCTTGGTTATGATCGTGTAAATTAATGCTTACATGAAGCTACAACTTCTTCAAACTATACTTGAACTCTGTAATAATGTGCTGTGCAAACATATTTGTTATCTGTTATTATGCAGCCAAATTCGCCTGTTTCTTTTTTTCTTAAAGGAGCTGAAAAAATATAATTGCTTGGGTTTGACCACATTTAGTGAGGTCTTGAAAGAGGTCGACTGGATTGAACTGACCCCTATAAATTTTAGCAAACAGCAGACCCCATCTGGATGCAGGATGGAGTGATGTGATATTAGAATTATTTTCCTTTTACAGGGTGTGTTCTGCAGTGAAATTGCCTGTTTAAGCTCTCATTCTGTATGGCATTATAAGAACAACAATGTATAAGGAGCCTTTAACTGTTGTAATTGTGTGAGATGGTCAAGATGTTTGAACTACTTATTTACTGGATAACTTGACCAAAGCAGTGATTAAACTGCAGCTCAACTCAGCTTTATTTAAGGTGCTATATCTTGCATTGCAAGCAAAATTAGATAAATAAAATAAAATACAACAAACACCTTGATTTAAAAATAATCTTAATAAAAAACAAAAGTTAAAAAAAATGCTATAGCAGTAGGCTACAATATGACTCTAAATCTAAGGCAGATTTAAAAGATAGGTGTTTAATGTCCTTTTAAACATATCGATGTGGCCTCACTGTTACTCTTTTAGGACATGTAGGGTGGACTATATTAAACTAAAAGAGGAGGAAATTAGTTATCTGGCTGGAAGTTAAAATGAAACCTCTGAAGGAAATCTGGGCAGTTTAGAGGCGCAATCATGGGATTAATATCCAAAAATATTTGAAACCATTGCTAAATCTTTTATTGCAATGTATTTTACAGGTTTATCACATTTTATGTGTGTAAAATTTGAATCGCAAACTGTCATATAATAGTGGAGATACTGAAGCTCCTTAAAATGTATGTTTTATTAGTTTAGTTCTTCTGAAAATAGCACTCTCACTAGATCACTGAGGTCTACAGAGCAGATGCTCATAGCTGTCCCAAGGTCCAAGTAAAAAAAAAATAGAAAGGTCAATATTAAAATGTTCAGTGTTAAATATGAAAATGTTTTCAGAATGTAGACTGTTTTTTTTTTTTTCATATAGACTTTTATGCACTAGTTTTAGTAGTCTGGCCCACTGCTGCATGCACTAAAATGAGTTTGGCCCCCCTGTACTGAAGCATCAGTGTCAGTAGGAAATGTTTTTAGCATTATGTTCACATCAGTACTATAACATGCTGTGTTTGACGACGGCGTCTCGACTGTATGATGATCTCATTGGTTCATTGGTGATGAGGTATCTGCCGGACCGTTCACTTCAAAGGGGATGCCTCAGCGCGTGACGTCGGCGCGCTTCCCCTGGCTGGACGGTCCGCTCAGCAGAGACAGCAGAGGATGTGGAGTAGGTGAGGCGAAGACACGCTGGGCGGACAACTGCTTTTCTGTGAGTGAGATTTAGTTTATTCATTTTTATAACGTGCATTTTTTTTTTGATTTAGGTGATAAAGCAGAAGGCTCTACTTATAAGGCAGCATAACCGAAGGTGTTAAACAAATGTGATGTTTATACTAACCATTACTGAGCTGAAACCTTCAGAAGGTAATGCTTTCGTAATGATATAAGGAGGGGAAATTGCTGTTATTAAAGTTAATACACTGACACAGATTTCTTGACATTTGTTTAACGATTGAGCTGTGAGGGAAAGTTTCTTCTGTCTCCACAGTCTGTGTATTTGTTTTATTCGACGCCAAGAAATGTGGAAGAATCAGTGAGAGTACACTTTTACACAGATTCATATTTGAAGTTTTACGCAGACATTTTTTCTGTTAAATGTGATTACTCAAACTCTCTAAATAAAACTTGTGCCTCCTTTAGTGCATTAATTGATTCTGACTTGCCTTTTAACTCAGAGTTTGTAATTTTCTCAAGCACAGACACGGGAACTGATCACTTTGAGAACTTTTAATCTGTGTTGTTCAGTTTAATTGTGGCACTTGTGCCTCGTATTTATGACAGCTTTTAAGTTGAAGGAGCTGAATAAGGTTGTGTTTTTCTGATCTTGGCTGCAGCACAGCCATGCTCAGTCTACTGCGCCCCCTTCTGGCTGCCTGCATGTACCTGCTGCTGCTGCCGGGCGGTCAGGGCAGGATCCCCAGCTACAGCAACGGCTTTCACTACCAGGACATCAGCAACGGAAACGGAAACGGAGAGAGTAGGTGGTCTGTGTGTCTATGTGGACATGCTGGACATATTTTTGTGTGTTTGCTGCAAGTGTGGTACATGCATCCCGTGTGTACATCAGAAACACAGCTGGCTGGAACTAACTTGGGAAAACAGCTGTAGTTCATGAAGCTGCAGGCAGTCAGCCAGAGTTATCAAAACAAGTACTGTTAGTAGTGAGTGATGTGTGTTTGTGTTACATGTAATATGTGTTTTTGGGATGTTCTTTTATCTTCTTTTCCTCCACATTTCAGTAAACAGATCCATTTTTCTGTGACTCTAAACAGACTTTACTGAGTTGAGTGTCATGTAGTCTCACCAGATTAACATGGTTACTAAGAATTACTCAAAATAATTTGGCAAATATTAAACATATATGACCTCTGTGCATTGATTACACAATTTTTTTGAGTGGACCTGACTGAAAGGAGCTTTCTCAGGGGTAGTTTGACATGTTAGGACAAGAGGAGGAGAAGCACAGGTGTATTTTGGTGTGTAGGTACAAGCTGTGGTGATGGTGGGACAGCTCCAGTAAATTCCAGTAAAGACCTTCCAGTTAGACCAGTTCAGTACTCCAAGTCATTAGTACAGACTGTATATAAAGGACATAGCCACTCTGTGACGTCACTCATTGGTTTCTGGACTGATCATTTTTAAGCCTCCATATTAGCAGTTTAATGGCTGTCATGTTGGTCTGTTGGTGCCAGAATTTAGAATATTTGGACCAGAGGGTGGAGTGCACAGCTAGCAAGCTTGGTTTGCAAATCAAATGCTTAAACTGTATATGCTCAACACACAGACACACGTATTTGATAATTATTGCTAAGTAACAAATTCATAAAATACCAGAATTTCACTTACTTAAACTGAAGAACAACCTTCTTGGACAGTCTGTACCTCCAACAAAGCTCTAAAATGCAGTCAAAGCACAGCATGGCTGACACTGTCAATGCTTTAAAGTTGTCCATTGTAAGGTGGGAGTCTGTGGTAGTTCCTCCAGTGACCCTCCAGTGGTCACTCGAGGAACTGCAGTTTTTGCCACATCTGCGTTGGCTTCATTTTTCATTTGCTTTGATTCTGCTTTTTAACGTGTTGTCTTTCTTGTGCCTTTTCTAGTCTATTTTAATGGGATTCGTCTCCACGTAGAATCCCCCCAGTCTTCAGTGTCGGCCTCTAGGGGGAGCAGTGTCACCCTTCCCTGCCACTACCACTATGAGCCTGAACTGACCACACCACGCAAGACCCGTGTCAAATGGTCCTGGTTGCCTGCTAACACCATCACTGCACATGTTTCCCCTGAAGCCTTCCTCAAGGAGACCGAGGTTATGGTTGCCATGGGCAACCGCCACCGCAGCTACGGCAGCTTCCGCGGCCGCGTGCGACTGCGACGCTCAGTGCCAGGGGACATGTCTTTAGTGATCAACGAGTTACAACTCAACGACACAGGAAGATATCGCTGTGAGGTGATTGACGGCCTGGAGGATGAGAGTGTGACGGTGGATCTGGAGCTGCGGGGTGAGATGTTTGTTGTAAAGTGGATCAATGAGGTTATGTAAGGTTTTTAAAAAAGTTTGGGAGTCTAGGAAACTCAATATGAGTCAGGTTGTGAGTCAGGGTGCAGAAGCACCCACTGGTGATAGCTGGAAGGCAAATTAAGGGAATGTCTGAACACTTTTCAACTTTGATTTTGGTGTGATTATGAATCCAGCCCTGAAAGGGTTGACAATTGTGGTTTTTGTTGTCATTTGTTACGTAACTTTTTTCTCAACACAGTGTATGTCAGTAAAGATTTTCAGCCTGAATATCTCATTCTTCAAGAGTCGATGTGTGATTTAAATGTACCCGGCACATGGCTGGATTAATCCTCAGTGGGGCCACAGAGAAAACAAACTGCTGTGGACCTCTGGGTTCAAGTTATCTAAGAGCAAGAGGGGGCTGGACTCCCATGAAAGCAGTAAACTAATCTCACTAAACTAAACTCACTAATAAATCATGAACAACTACTATTTCAATCATAAAGAATGCATTTTTTAATTTAATGATCCATCTATCCATCCATTTTCTGCTGCTTATCTGGGTTGAACAAGCAGCAGTCTAAGATGCCCTGATGCCCAGGTCCAGACCTCCCTCTCCCCAGCCACTTCCTTCAGTTCTTCCAGGGGGACACCAAGGCATTCCCAAGACAGCTGACAAACACACTCTCCAGTCTCTCCAGCATGTTCTGGATCTACCCCAGGGCCTCCTCCCAGTTGAAAATGTCCAGAACACCTCACCTTCAGACACCCAGAAGGCATCCTACTCAGATGTCCCACCACCTCATTTGGCTCTTTTTGATGCAGAAGCACATTTTAATATGTGATGTAATCGGTATTGTGTTAACTTCATAAATGGGTTAAAAGAAACATACTTTCCGAAGGACAGTATGGTTGCTCTTCAATATTGTGCAAACCGTGGCTGTTGAGAGTACTCAAATGTGCAAATGGGAACCCATTTGAAGGAAGGCTCCAAATGCACCAGGTGACATTACTGTATGTACTGTGTGTAGTTCTGTCCTCACTGTTTAGGCCTCATACAGCTAATGAAAAATACAAAAACCACAAAATAATCAGCTGAGAAGGGTTTATACATGTGACTGTCACTTAGCTGTTGTCTCAAAACTGTGCTTGCTTGTTTCTCATGTATATGGGGTGCGTCTGCTATATAGTGAAATGATGAAGGGGGTTGCTGTGTGTGTGTGTGTATGTTTGTAGGTGTACATGTGAAAGTGCTGGGCCATCTAATGAGCAGTGAAGGGTCTCTTTTTAATAGAAAGTGCTCACGTTATAACTTGAACCCAGGTGGGCTGGGTGGAGGTGGAGGTGGAGGTGGAGGTGGAGGTGGGAGGTGGGA
>VUQS01043561.1:20021-47239 GCA_015108495.1 Heterochromis multidens
TAACCACTAAAAAAAAAAAAAACAAAAAAACCAAAAAAAAAAAAAAAAAAAAAAAAAAAAAAATCAACTTGTGTCTTCTTCTGTGCTGGTATGTTTGCTCATAAAATGCTCATATGTTTGGTAATGACTAAGTATACTTTTCCAGTTAATTAACTAACAAACTGCAAACAAGTAGATGATGAATAAATCAAACAATTAAATTGTGTGCTCGTTGTAAGATTTTGACAGATCCTGCTGTTCAGAGAATTCTGTTGAGAGTATTTACATTAAGAAACATATTTAAAAAACCAGAGGTCAGGGACTGCCTTTAAGAAATGTACCCAACCTTAAAAACAATATGAGCATCTTTTCCACCAGCAGATGGCAGGTGGCGCTGTTCGTGAGGTGAAATTGTGCACTGTCTTGGGCAACTTCCAGCAGGAAGTTTCCGTTTGTCATGAGCTACAGATGAGGTTTTTTTTTCTTTCTTTTTTTTTAATTTAAGGTGCACTGGATTCAAATCTGGATTCAAATGATTAGCAAAGAAGTGACCAAAGACTTCCAAAGTGCATGAGTGCTGGCTGTTTCAATCCAGGATTGCTGCACTTTAATCGTGAACTTTCTCGCATCATCATCAAATACGACAGCACAATTATTTCAGTATATCATATCTGGTGCTGTGGCGGTGCATTAGCACAGTAGATGTCAAAGCTGAGGTTGTGATAAAATCATTTAAGGGCTTGAAAGATGGTTTATAGCAGTGGTTTTCAAATTATGGCACCACTGCAGGAAGGGCATGAACGACCAGGGGCAAACTATAGTCAAACTAAAGTGAAACTAAAATGAAAGAACAGGATTTTTTTTTTTTAGGGAAAATAATGAAACACGAGTTATCTGATGTAATAATCCTGACCTTTATTTCACTGAAAACCACTAAAATTCCTTTTTTTTTGGTTGGAACTTTTATCACCTTCTGAAGAAACCTATTTTTTTGTACCAATGTGTTGCCATGACTTTACTGATATTTAAGGAAATAAAATATTCTTTTTCCAGCATCAAGGCCTTCTCAATTCAGATGAAACAACTTGAAATAACATACGTTCTGTATGGCTGTCACAGCCAAAAGCTTTAACAATCACTGTGTTGGTCTAGATTGTAAGAAACAGTTTGTTTCACTTCTCTGAATCACTCCGATTCTGTCCTTAGAGCGAAAGACCAAAAAAGAAAAAAGAAAAGAAAGAAACACTGATTTAGAAAAATACCTAATCTATAATAACAATGAATTTGACTTCAGACAGTCAAGATACTTACTGGGCTGTTTTGGACTTTGCATTCTACTCTTCAGCCTCTTATCACTGTAGGAGAATTTTATCTAACTTACCTTGTCTGCAATGCTGGCAACTGATTGCAGAAAATATCATGCATTGATATTTTTTTAAATATCGGATAATACCTATAAATTAAATGTTATAAATACAAAGAAAAGTGCCTTAAGAAGGTGGCGAGTGACTCTCAAATATCCAAAACATCAGTTAGTTACACTATCACTGTCTAAATGTGCTTTAATTTGTGAATATCCATGGTAGGGAATGCTATCTTTTTGGTTGGGCATTTGCATTGGTGTCTATGCTTCTTTACAAGAGGGGTCCTTTGTGGTTCTCTGTTGTATGTCCTTTCAGTGCTGCTCAGGGCAGTTTCCTCTGCTCCCACAGGCTGCTCACTCCTTTACTTCTTCTCCTGAGGGATCTTTTGTATAGCCTGTTACTGTTGGCACTGGCTGGGGGGAGAAAAGGTACACATACTGATGACATCATGTAAACATGAGCTGCCAGAAGACTTATAAATTACCCTGCAGTGAGTAGTGTGGCTAAAGAATCCATTTCAGAAACTGCCATGGGGTCTTCATCGTTGTAATGTTAAAATGTTAGTGCTGCAGGAGGTACATTTTCTCTGTACAAAACATTACACCTGCCTCATTCTAAGCAGAGTTTCACACACTTTAATATTTGTTTCAATATTAATGGGTCTCCATTTCTAGTTCAAGAATGGATCCAAAACAAGCACTAGGTACACCCAGGTATCTTAGAGGTTTCATACTGCTCTCATGTCCTGTAGTAATTTCTACTGTAATTGCTCAACTGAAGGCAGAAAAAGGCATTAACAATAAAACTGACGTCAGGCTATGTTTAATGCAAGAAATGAAAAAGTGTCTTGCCACAGATACCTACTAAGTTTTGATTTTGAAGCTGGCTTTAAAAAATAGTCAACTCTCATAAATCCATATCTTCAAATTTAAAACTTAATCCAAAAATAAACATGTAAACAGCCTGATCCAAAAATGGTTTTGGTGCCTATAGCTAATTAAACCACACCCTTTTAAACTTTGTTTAGAGTTAGGGCTGTGTGCCCTTTGACATTAGCAATCTGCTAGGCCTCACAGCTTCTAATTTCAGCAACTGAACTGGACTTTCACAATTAAATAATTACACAAATCTAACTAATAATATGATTATCTGTGTAGTTAATTGTACAAACAGGCCATCAAAGAAGTCTGTGCTCCACTTTTGATGAGTGAAATTTAAGTATTTTATTAATTGGACACTGTTACTAATTAGCAGGTATGTGTGTTAGCGTGATGCACCCATACAGTCTGGGATTTCAATATTCTAACTAAGCTTGCTATTGTTTGCTTATTACTTACATTTTGTGGTCTCTTCATTGTTTTTTGTAACTATATTTTTCAAAAGAAACAAGCAACTCTGACATAGCCATTAGAGCTGTGTCACTTCCATCATCACTTTTCTGTCATAGCTATGGCAGCTCTCTGAAACTGTGCCATAACTATTTGACACAAAACTACAAACTCAGCCAGATCCAAACAAGTGAAAATGTTCTATGTTCAAGTATGTTCAATCAGGGGTCTTGCAAAAAACAAATTTTAATATCAAGGTGCCTCTATACTTTGTTATAATGCATTGTTTTACGATGTTTATGCCTTTGTCTTTTGTATATGAGTTTACATGCTGACCAGCTATGTCACCTTCTGTACATTCCACTTGTGGCTCTTCCCATTGTCCATCTGCCATACAGCGTATGACAGGCAGGTGGCGCTGTCTGTAGCCTGCGTCACACTGGTAGCGGACTATAGAGTTGACAGGGTAGCGTGCTCTGATGCTGCCCATCAGCCGGCCATGTTCCACCTCAGGGGGAGTGCCACACATGACTGACAGAAATGACAGAGGAAAAATTAAAAACAACAACAAAAAATATTTTAATGAACTGATAATGTTAAGCGACAGTTGGTGTTACAGTACTTCTCTTGATCAAGGTTGTTGGTTCACTGCTGAGCAAGAGTTTTGTGTTTGTAGTGATTTTCAGTTTATGATTTCTGCATGTGTTGATAGTGCTGTGGTTGACCTAAACAAAGCTACCTCACTGATATTACCTCTAATAACAGGAAGCTAAACTTTTAAGTAATCCAAATGTTTAATCCAGTAATCCAGTAAACTTACCAGGTCCAATCTTGCAGGTAAAGGGAAGCCGGTAGTTGCAGGGCACATCATTCCACTGTCCACCATCATGCCACATCATCACCACGCAATCCTCCCCAGAGTCGAAGTAGTTATCTGGTTGGTTGGGCCTCCAGTTCTCAAAGGTCTAAAAGCATCACAGAACAATATTTTGCCAATAAGAAACTTTAATATAAAGTAAAAAGTGGGAATTCTACAAAAGCTCCAACTATAGAAAAGAATATATATAATTTAGAAAGATTAGCTTTGCCAAGGCGGTGCTATGACTTCCTGAGTACACAACTGAACTATCAGTAACCCTTAACTAAACTCACCAGGGGACTCCCGTCTGTCCAGCGAAACTCATTCTGCACATCTATGTCATTGAGTCCAATCCACTGGTAATCCTGACCATTAGCTGTTGAGAAATGACAAAGACATTTTACCTTTTCAAACAAATGTAACACAACCTCCCCATCATTTATGGTGGCACCCCTCTGATGTGATGTGACGCTGTGGTTTACAACCGTGGCCTCACAGCAAATACAGTGCTGTGTAAAAGTATTTGCCCTCTTTGTGACTTCTTATTTTTTTGTCACAATTACATTTTTCTGATCATCAAATACATTTTAATATTAGACAAAGACAACCCGAGTAAATACGAAATGCTGCACTTTTTAAATGATGATTTCATTTATTAACCCTGTAAAGTGGAACCGTGAAATAATTGCCAGAAAATTCTAATTTTTTAAAACTGGAGTGTTTATTGAACCTTCTGACAATTTTTTTTAATAAAAATAAATTCAATATTAATTTGCATATATGAGTTTTAATTTGTCATATTTGCGTCATCTGTCATTTTTGTGCAATTTATTTACTGATGATGTAGAGGTCTAATGGCTGTCACCGTGGTTTGTCGGAGTCCCAGAGTCTTAGAAATGGCTTTGTAACCCTTTCCAGACTGAGAGATATCAATGACTTTTTTTCTCATCTGTCCTTGAGTTTCTTTACATTGCGGCATGATGTGTTGCTTTTTGAGGTCCTTTAGCCTGCTTCACTTTCTAATTAAGTGATTTCTTGATTCAGCAGGTCTGGCAGTAATCAGGCCTGGGTGTAGCTAGTTAAACTGAACTCAGCTTTCCAAAACATTTAGTTAATCACAATTAATTAATGAGTGAATGAATAAATGAAGTCATCATTTAAAAACTGCATTTTGTATTTACTCTGGTTATCTTTGTCTAATATTAAAATTTGATTGATGATCTGAAACATGTAAGTGTGATAAATATGAAAAAAAAAAGAAATCAGGAAGGGGGGAAATACTTTTTCACAGCACAGTATCATGAGAAAGGCTGGTCACTCATCTTCTGTCCAACAGTTACTTACAGATAACAAACTGCTGCTCCTCCTGGGAGCTGATGCTGACCAGGTGGGCATTGAGTTCCTGACAGTGTTGCTCAGCTTCAGACCAAGTTTCTCTGTCTTCAAAGTGGAGGTAACAACTGCCCATAAACTCCATCCAGCCGTAGGGACAGTCCTGCACAGCTACACACATTTGGACAAGAATCTTAAAAACAAATCAGGGTCTTACTAAAGATATCTAGCTTCTTCAACTTTTTTAACTTTGCGTCCTGTTGTTTAGTGACTTACCTGTTGAGCAACCTTCACCAGTGAAGCTGTCAGGACACTGACACACAGCAAGCCCTCCTTGCACAGAGCAGGATCCTAAACCGCAGGGGTTTGGATGACAGGGGTCTACAGAAGGTTAGAGCAAGGAACAATAGGCAATAATTTTAACATGAGGAATTATGCAGTTACTTTGCTTAGGTTCTTTCCTAAAATATTGGCCATGTGAAAAGCAGCAAAGAACATACCTTCCTCCACTTCAGGCTCCTCCACAACAGCAGGAGTGACTAATGACACAGATGGTACTGTGGTTGGGTTGGTGTAGGCTGCGTCTGGAGTCACATAAACTGCTTGTTCTGTGCTCCCCTCCTGGACTTTTTCCTCATGTCCTGATTGATCATACTCTGGGTAACTCTGCAGCTCCTCCTCAGTCAGAGTGGTTCCACTTCCCGAAAGTTGCAAGCTTTGATCTAAAATGCTGATCCCTGAACCACTTCCTTGCCCGCTTATCTCCACCACACCCCTGCCCTGCTCAGGACGTTGTACTGGTGACAGTAGAGTCATTTCTATAATTTCATCACCTGTTAAGTAGATAGGATCATCGAGATCCTGGAAAGAGTGTCCAGAGGCAGAGCCACTGCCTGAAGAAATGGATGGAAAACCACTGGGAAACCCACTGGAAAAGCCACTATGAAGCCCTGATCCGATGGGATATCCAGACAACTCTTTCTCTAGAGACGGTAGGACTGTTAAGTCAATGTGACCTGAAAACTCTTGGGAGCCTGATGCAGACACACCTCCTGATCCAGATGCACTTGATTCCAAAAAGTCCCCACTGATGTCGATTCTCCCCTGGCCTAGCTCCTGCTCAGTGGCCTTTTGGTGAATTTGTGAAACTTCCACCATCTTTCCATCCAACATGATTATCATTGAGTCTCCACTGCTACCACTGATGTCCCCACTTCCACTGGGAAAACCTGATCCAGATATAATAAAACCAGAGTGTTCTCTGTCAAACCCCTCCCCAGATCCAGATACACTTCCCAGATCTCCAGATGCACTTCCTAGATCTCCAGGTGCACTACCCAGATCTCTAGATGCACTCCCCAGATCACCAGATGCACTCCCCAGATCTCCAGATACGCTTCCTAGATCTCCAGATGCACTACCCAGATCTCCTGATGTGAAGATGTCAATACTTCCCCCTTCTATCTCCTGTGGTCCTCCAGAGGCAGACTGGTCTCCAGAGAAGTCATCAGTTTGTCCACTGAACTTGACGTCCACTTCTGACCCAGATCCGTCACCACTGGTGGTGGAGGTGCTAGACTCCCCAGAGATGTCCCCACTGGCTGAATGATCAGCTGAACCAGAGCCTGACACATCAACTGGGACTGGGATGGTTTTCACTGTGGGAAATGGTAAGAATCCAGACAAGAATACATTAGCTTGTTATATCTTAATTTAAAAAAAGTTAACTATTGTGTACATTTATTGTATTATTGTCAACACTTTCTAACAAGGCATCTTTCATAAAAGGCTTATAGAACTAATGGCTTTATAAGTGATTACTAGACAATTTAGAAATACATTTTAGATCAGTTATTGGCATTGAAGAAGAAATTTAGTTTGTCAGTTTAAAATCCTATTGGACGGGGTATATCTTTTCTCACATTTCAGTAAGTAATCAAGTCTGCAGTCACAAATGATAAATAATAGATGTTTCTGGTCCATCAGTTAAGTGTTAGCAAGATAATGTGTAGATTCACAATCTGAAAACCCAAAACTTAGCATTTATACATGATGACTGATCTTTAAAGCATTTTCAGATGCCTTTTTTCGCTCTTTAAATATCAGTACTTATTACTGCAATTTACTTTTAATGGCTTTAAAAATCAGTTCTGGAATTATTATATTACTCTGGTCACTTTTACATTAAAAACAGCTATTTTGATTATCACAAGCCGTTAACAGGTAGTGTAAAACATTAAGATAGTTGATTAGACTGACACAGTTGTCTTACCTGTAGGAATAACTTGTTGAGGTATGATGATTGTCTCATTGATAAACTCACTATCAGTAATGTTTGCACTGATTTCGGTTTCATTGTAGTCTGAAGTAGTTGTAACTAAAAGCAAACAAAACAAAGTGTAAGATGAGAACACTGTAGTACATCTATACTGAGAAATCCTTATGTGCAAACTGATTGTCACCAGATTTTTCCAAGCATTACAACTGTAATACTAAACCACGAAAAGAACAGGGATTTTAAAGAGCCAATTTCATGCATCTGTCTTACCACTGCTATCAATGGTAGCTATTGTCTTGTTGATAACATCCTCAGTCACTATGGTCAGATTTACACTGGTTTCATTGTCAACATGAACAACAGGAACTTCACCTGAAAGAGACAAATTGCAGTGAACAGATGGAGTTTTAAAGAAGGCCCAGATACTGTTGCCAAAACATGCAGGTACACCTTCCAGCAAAAACATTGTATCAATATCATTACAGACAATACAGCAACATCACATCCATATTGTTTTGATTTTTTATCCTTACCCCTTTATCGATTATGTTTTACTTTTTTGGCAACTTTTCCAGTCTTTAAGGTGTCCAACAACAACTGATCCTAATTTTAGACTATCCATTTCAACATCTACCCATTACACTTTCATTCAAACCACTCAAACCTTTTAAATAACTTCCCAGTTTCAATTCAATTCAATTTTATTTATAAGCGCCAAACAAAAGTCGCCTCAAGGCACTTTATATTGTAAGGTAAAGACCCTACAATAATACAGAGAAAACCCCAACAATCAAACGACCCCCTATGAGAAAGCACTTGGCAACAGTGGGAAGGAAAAACTCCCTTTTAACAGGAAGAAACCTCCGGCGGAACCAGGCTCAGGGAGGGGCAGCCATCCGCCGCGACCGGTTGGGGGTGAGGGGAGAAAGACAATCCAAGTTTATACTTGCTCACTAACAACATTCACAGTGACAAAATTTAGGAGTTACCGCTGACTCAACATCTGATTAAGAATGCATATCTTTCTATATAAATTAGTTGAGCTTCTGTTTTTCCACGTATTTGCAGAGGTATCCCTGGATGTATCAGTATTCCTGGTTGGGAATCACTTCAATAGTACTAAAATGGTTTTCTGAATCAAAAGAAAAGTAAATGTAAATGAAACCACATTTAACCCATTCCCACCTCTGAAACAGTAGGCATCATAGCGCGAGTGCTCATCAGGGAAGCCTGTCTGGTTGGGGTAGGCATAGATGATGTGGACCCCCACCTGGTTGCCTCCACAGTGAGACCTGGGGGTTGTGATAGGGTAGCGAACACTGCGATCCATCAGCCAGCCTGGACGGCACTCGTCAAGTCCTTGATTCCAGGCAGCATAGAGCTGCCCAGGAGTGGCCAGGGTGGTGTTAAGATTCTCACAGTGTTGCACAGCCTCCTCGTAGGAGAAACTATCATAGTCGCTGGCGAAGAAGACCACACCTGATAGGGAGAAAAATGCAAAAACATTCATAAGTGGTTAAACAGTCAGTGGGTAGGCAGATAGACATTAAAGTTTCCTCCACAGTGTAAATAGTTGTAGTTTGATCTTCTCAGCATTTGAGGGACACTCAAAGCTCCTCACCTGTCAAACGTTCAACATAGCAGTATACATCGTAGAGTTCACTGGCTGGTCTCAGGCCATAGGATCTGACTCCCGGGAGCTGTGGCAGATTACCAGCACAGTTTTCTCTGGGTGACACGATTGGATACCTGAGCATGAATGAGAGTGTAGGTGCAGTTTAATAAGGATATAATAAGTTGTACATTAAGTGTTATGATCCTGAAGAGCTTTTGATCAATTTGATGTCATGATGAGCGTTGCAGTCAGGAGCCCAGAACAAAAACTTTCTGTGTGGAGAAAAAAACTAAACAAATCAAATTAAGCTCACTGTACTCTACGGCAAAGATAATATATATTTTGATACATATCTATCCTACATGTCTCACCGGACAGTTTGGTCACGTAGCCAGCCGGCGTCACATTGATGCAGACCTTTCTCAAAGGCTGCCTGCAGCTGCTGAGGGCTGGCAATGACTGCCCTAATGTTCTGGCAAGCCTGCTGAGCCTCCAAAAATGTTAGTGTATACCGACCAGTGATGGGTCGATAGTGGAACACCACACCTGGGACAAGAGATGGAAGAAAGAAAGAGTCTTTTAATTACATTTCATAGTAAATTACTTTTCTTTTTGTTAAACCAACTATGTCCTTATTTCCTCATTTACAGAGACACAGAGACGGAGTGTGGTGATTTACTCACAGTATGAACATTCAGAAGTTCTTTGTTGGCTACCCCGTCAATGACTTCAGTGACAGAGTGGGATTTCATGCCATCAACAAGCTGCTGGCATGCATGTAAGGATTTTGTGGTGGCAGTGTTTTTAGAAACATTTAAGTAAAAAATATTTGTCGTTGGGATGTTAATACTACATATCTAACAGAAATATAATACTTGCTTCAGCAGTGATCATCACTAAAGATGATGAACTTTAATGACTCATTAATATCCTTTGTGGTCTTTGTCATGTTTTTGGATTTTCATGTTTTTTGCTTAAGTTGTTGTGTAATTCTTAGTTCTCATTCATTCTTGTGAGTTTTACTAGTAAAGTTTTACTTTACTAGTTTTTCCTTGAGTGTTTTTGTTCTTGCATTTCTTGGAATGTTCTTCAGATGTTGCCTTTTCTGGCCCTCGCAAAGCTCATTTATTATACTGACTGATCACGTGTTAATTACCTGTGGCTCATTAGATTTAAGTTTGGATTTTACCCTGTCTGGTTTGTTCTCTGTCTGGGTTCTGTCCTCCCCTGAGCCAACACAGTCTTTGATATTCCCAGAGATTCACATATCAATAGACAACACCTTTGTCATGGTCCTTCAGAGGAGACAGCCTCTGAAATAGGATACATAACTACAGTGGCAAAGGCACTTTTTTGTGTACTTTTATGGTAGTCCTTTAAAACTTCTTAAAATTTAGGGAAACATATTTTCCAGAGGATTTTGTTATTGATAAAAAAAAAGCATGTGAGTGCATAACCAATTTACCAGTGGGAGCCATGGGTGCATCTACATCTGGCACGCTTGGTGGTATGGGCAGTGGGGGGAGAGTTTCTACTTCTCCAGTTTTGACCTCCTTACTCCCAGGTGAAGGGGTGGTGCCCGGAAACACCGCAGCAGCAGGTGTCATGGTGATGATGTCTGGGAAAGGAGTGGTCCTCCCAGGCACGACAACTTCATCCTCATGAGCTAAGGAGATAAAATTGCATTACTAACACATTTTTATGGTCTTGATTGTCGGCAAGTCTAAACATTTACACATCCAATTAGCAAACACCACACACACTTCATTAAATTGATAAGAGGAATACAGTCAAGTGAAAAAATAAGTACAGGAAAATATTGACTTTTTCAGCATATTTGATCAAGCAAGAAGTGCATTGTTTTGTCTACTTAAATAAAAGAGATATCGTAAAAGTATGTAAACATTACATTTTCATAAAACAGATTTTTAAAAACTCACGTTACCTTAAAGTCCACAAAATTAGAAAGAGCAGTACAATTTTAGGTGCTAGTAATCACAACCTCTAAAGAGTGAGACGTGAAGCCTGTCTCAAACCTCTGACATCTAGAGATTAGGGTCTCTTTACTGTTATAGGCTTTACATTGAATTTAAAGACTTGTAAACTGTAAGGAAAATCATGTAAAAACTGAAACAAACCAAAAAAAAATACACAGTGTACAAATATCTGTCAGTTTTCCCAAAGAACTTGCCTTGGAAGCAAATGGCGTCATAGCGAGAGTCTGGATAGGGGTATCCAGTTTGGTTGGGGAACAGGTAGACGGTTCTCACTCCCAGGAGCCCCCCTCCACACTGAGGCCTGGCGATGTTGATGGGGTAGCGCACGCTCCTGTCTGCCAGCCAGCCAGCATTACACACATCCATGCCATACTTCCAGGCAAGGTAAAGCTCTCCTGTAGTGGCAAGTCTGGCACCGAGTTTAGCACACTGATCTCCTGCCTCGTAGAAGGTAAACTTCTCTACAGACATAGAGTAGAAGACTCTGCCTGGGAGGAGAGAGGATTGAAGAAGAAGAGAGGAAAACACAGTGATGTGAAAGTGTGCAGCTATTTATGCTGTGAGATTTTCTGTGGGTCAGGGAGCTTTTATTGTTGCCCATGTTTGCTTAGCTTACCTGACATCTTCTCAGCAAAACAATACACGTCGTAGGTCTCATTGACGTCTCTCACTCCATAGGTCCTGACACCAGGAAAGTTTTCCTTGTCTCCGTAGCAGGGTTCCCGTGGCTCATGGATGGGGTATCTTGAGGAAAGAAGAGAAATGATTTAGAAACTGATTGTGCTGGAAGTGGTGAACATGCCAATTATCTTTATGTCCAGCAAAGTAGCTGCTATTTAAATATCCACCCATTTCCTGGATCCAATTTTTAAACTACATTTCCAACTTAGGATCATGGGGATGCTGGAGCCTGTTCCAGCTGGACAACCTACTTTGTTGTCTAAAGACATGTTTGTTAGGTTAACTGGTGATTCTAAATTGGCTGTAGTCATTTATGTCTGTAGCTCCCTGTTAGCCCTGCGATAGAATGGTAATCCCCCTTAACCCTGTCAGTAACTATTTCAAGCATTGATGTATAACATTTAATATACAGCTACAGCCAGCCAAAGAGGCTGAGTTTATTGTGAAAAACAAAAAAACATGGTGAAACAGATGGACTAGCTCTGTCCAAGGGTATGTTCCCCATCAAGAAAAGCATGTGGAATTTTATTAAAATATGAAACTGCTTAAGTCTTTCTGGCCAGAGCATTTTTTATAGTATAAACAACCATGGTCTAGGTACATTTGACAACATTAGGTCTTCCAGTGTATGGTCTAATTACATCTGTGTTGGGTATTTATGCAGATTAGGCATTTTCCGTGATGTGTGTAACCTCATGGATGGACTTGCTCTACTTGTGCTGTGCCTCTCTCTGTGCTATCTGAGTATTTGGCTATTTTCCAAGCTTCTGTAACAGTGATAAGGATTTTAAAAGTTTGATGGATAAATGGGTAAATACTACCTGACTGTCTGATCAGAAAGCCATCCAGCATCACACTGGTGGTATCCATCATCATAAGCAGCCTGGAGCTGGGCTGGGGTAGCGATGGTGGCACTGTTCTGGATACAGGCTGCCTTGGCCTTCTCAAATGTCAAGGTGTAACGGGTTGAGATGGCACGGTAGTGGAACACAATACCTATGAGACAAAAAAAATTAGTGGAGGACAGAAAGTACTCCGATAAAATATCTCTGTGCCAATTGATTAACTGTCTCAAAGAGTGAGTTCGGTGTTGGACAAACAGTGATTGCTTGCTACTTTACACACTAGTGAAATAAACTGAATGAAATTGTTAATGTTTTTGCATCATACCTTGAACCTGGATTTCCACAGAATCGTAGTTGTCCTCAATGCCATGCATCACCTCGCACCGGTAGGTGCCAGAATCTTTGGACCTGAGCTCTGTCATTTCCATGGTGGCATCAGTGGGCACCAGCGGGTAGTTAACCATCATCACTCTGTCGAAATACTCTGGCTGCACATCAACTTTGCCCTCTGATGCCACTAAGATGGTGTGGACTTTCTCTTTGGTGACATAGGTCCATTTGATGCGGTGGGAGAGCGGGGCAATGGTCGGGGCTCCAGGGTCATTGATGGTGTTATCCTGAAAGTAGCATGGCACCACCACCTTTCCCCCCAGCAGAGGACGAAGAGGCATCTCCATAGGGATGCTGACACGTAATGTGCCATCAACATCTGGGATAAAGACAGGCAAGAGTTGTTGTAATTAGTTGAAGTGCAATCTAGAGACCACAATAAAGATCTGTCAAATTTCATGCAAAGTGTGAAATAATCAGAAAGATGAAGCAACAAGAAGCATTTATAAACACAACACAATACAGGTCAGGAATCAAAATTAAACAATTTGTGGCACTGACAAGGTTGAATCCTTTGTTAAAGGGTCAGATTTCTTTCCATCGAAACACTAATCATGATATTTGTTTGTTTGACTGCTTATTAAGAACCATTGTTAAAGTGGAAAAAGTGTAATCAGAAATAGGTGAAAGTATCAGAAATCCAACTGTAATTCTGAGGGAAAGTTCTTAGCATCAAATCCTGGTAAGACTGAAGGTCTCTAAGGAGGGCAGGACATGGCACTCTCTAAAACTGAATGTGGAAACACAATAATTTGTATCAATAGCATGATCAGGCAGGCCAAAAATGGCTATCACAAGATCAATACATCAAGGTTTATACAGATACCAAAATTGGTAGATAAATACTGCAAGCCTATAAATTAGCAAAAGTCCTGCCCAAAGAAAGCTGTCTACTAGCCTGTCTGGTAGAAGACAAATTACTGTCTTAGGGTGGGCTAAGACATACCAGTATTAAAAAAAATATATACTATTTAGTGATGAATTCAAATGTGAGATTTCTGGTTGTAAAACAAGGGTGTATGTGGCTAATCTGTAAATGCCTACTCCTGAGTTCGGCTGCTGCATCAAATCCTTTTTTTTATGTGCATACTCAGACCTTTGGTTTACATCTTTGTAGAGAAGAATTCATACTGCAGCAGGATAATGAACCGAAACACACGTCAAAGTTTCTGAAGACCAAATAATACCAAACAGTGCTGATTGTCATGGACCTCCCATTCAACATTAACAGGGACACATCTTAATACAACCGCTGGTAAAATGCTGCCTTTTCTGAAATGAGCGGTTCCTGCTTACAGAACAAAATGACTGGGTGTGCATCAGAGGTTAGTGAGGGTGGTCTCTGCTTATGCAGCTACCCTTGGAAAACCCTGGAAGCTTTTCTAATTCTAAACCACGTCTTTATTGATATATACTGAAGTGTCAAAACTTGTCATTAAGGGTACAGGGAAGGTCGTCAAATGTTGTCTTTATGGGGGAAAGAGTTAAGGGGTCAAGATTCACAGAACTTCCACAAAATCTAATTTGCAAAAAAGGATAAGCAATAAGAACCAATAAAATTGTGGCCACTTACTATCATGGTCTTTAGATGATATTGTTGCCAAGATGAGTGGTAAGGACACACACAGCAGAAACAGGGGGGTCATTGTTACCTGAAAAACAGCCAACACTGGAATCACATTTGTGTAGACCATCACTGAAGAAAAGGACAAAAGGTTAATGCTTATAGCCTTTTTACAATTTTGCATTATTTACTGTTCACAAGTCTGATAAAAATTTGTATAAGCAAAGGATAAACAAGCAAGTATAGACGGAATATAAAATAATACAAACTTTTGAACTTCTCTGTACCAGAAATGCTTGTGTGAATGAAGAGTGGCACAAGTGTTAGAGTGAATAAGGGATTTAATTATGCCTCTGTATGCCACTGTGCTGTTTCCTAACTGTACTCTTATACTGCATGTTATCCAGGATATCCAGCATCTTTATTTATTGCATCAGCTAAAATGGAAATCAGATGTCATAGGTCTCTAGCATCGTGTAGAAATGCTCACTGAGGAATGAAAGCCCCTCTTTCTCAGGGCACAGAAATGTGTTTAGTGCAAAAATAACTTTAACAGGCGGTGAGTAAGAAGTATGAATCATTCATCTCAAATGCTTTTCCATTTGTAAAAAAAACTGATGAAGAAATGAACAAAACTGTAGTATTGTGTTACTGTGTGTGTATCTGCCTGTAAATGTGCTCAGTGTGTATGTTAAGCTAACTGTATAGACTGCATTTACAGTAAAAGCATTAAAAACTCTTATTGGATTAAACTTCAGGCAGGACCCTCTATTCCATCTATATTTTTTATTGCTGTCCAACAGTTCCTCAAATGTCCACTTAAGGCTTCTTCCCCATAGACCTCTATGTTAAAATTCCCAACTTTACAGCAGAAATACAGTTTTCAGCCTTGTACAGTTAAACAGTTTTGATCTCTATAGTTAAATTCCCACTTCATGACTACAGGGGTGAATTTTAAACAATTAATCAGTTTAAATTGTATTAACTTTAACTTATCTATGGTGCACAAACTACCGGGGCTAGCTTATTTGCTAAAAGACACTTTAGTGTAATTTGAGTCACTAAACTGGACCTCTCAACTGTATTTGTACTGTTGCCTTTTGAAGCACTTTTAAAGGTACAGTGTGTAAAATTTCACCACTAGATGTCAGTAGATTGCAGATTGGAGTCAACTGAGTTCTGTTTTCTTACCCCTCCCAATTCAAGTACAAGTGCAAACCCTAGCTACGGTGGCCGCTGTAGGACAAACAACTCTGGTCGTCATAAGCATTAGTAAAACTTTATTTGAAGTGGATCTAACACTGTTGACACTTAGCGAATAAACTCTAATACGATGTGAGAATGTAATCAGCTTATAACTAGCTGCTGTTGTTGTTCAGCCGGCTTGTCAGCTGTGCGGAGACGGGAGGGTTGCATGTCTAATCTGCTGACAATAAGTAATTGTGACAATATCTGGAATAAATAGGAATGTTTATTCACGTGTTAGAGCCCTGACTTCAGTTCAGGAGATGAGGCTTGTGGTGAAGAGGAAGAGGATGACATTTTATCCAGATGCCAGTTGCATTGTCTCTTTCACTTGAAGGGTTTCCCTTCACTTAGGTATCAAACATAGGTATGATAATAATATCTTGAGTCTGAAGGTGCAGACACAAATTAAAATTTGCCTCCCAGCACACGAATGCCTATGAATTCTCTTCTCTTCTGCCTTTGGCGTACTACGTAAGTGGCCAGTCTCTAGCCACATACGTAAAATTATGTCAATATGGTGGCTTCCAAAAATTGGCTCCTGTTTCTATGTATTTTTAATAGATTAATTCTAAGTTCATGAGAACGCATAAATTTGTTGGAAGACGTAATTACACTCCTGTAGTATCTAAATGCAGCTTCTGATACTTTTGTTTTGTTTTATTTATTTTTTGGGTTAGAAAATTCAGGCACCAGACACCTTCATGAGCTTCAGTATCACAAACTCACATCTGTCGAGCCCCAACTACCACATTGCTTATTTTCTCTCAACTTTCCACTGCTCTGACGTGAAGCACAGTCAAACAGGCAGAACCGTTGCAAGTCCCCACTGAACCCTCATTGTGCTGCTTTCACAAGCCCCAAGACGGGCAGCCGAACGCTCCCAGTTCTTTCCAAACAGCCACAGAGAGACCTTTACAACCAATAAACCTGGAGCTCACAGTCACAAAACCTTTGCTGACTAGAGATTGACAACCTCTGGAAAGGCCAAAAGAGAGCTACTGTGAGCCTTCATATTTTCAGTGATTCAATATAAAATAAAAATCAAGTTCATGAAATGCATGGCAAGATTGTGTAGATGCATTAGAGGTATGTGTGCACATTATACTGCATGGATGAGTGTGTGTGCCTTTGTGTGTGTGTGTGCTATCATTCTCAAAGTTCCACAGATCCAGCACATACAAAAATGTACAGTAGGACTAATATTTGCCCCGCTGTCTAAGATCTGCCCGAGTGTGAATATTGGCTCAGTTTGGGAGGAAACACAAAATACCACACAGCATGTGTAGACAGATAGAGAAATCCACCCAGGAATGATTGCATACTGTTATACTTTTGAGTCTGTCATGCTCAGTCCATAAATCTTTTCATGAAACTTGGTCAAGAGGTAAAGGCAATGGAAAAATACATTTAAATTTTCCTGCAGCTGTCAGTTGACCTTGGTGGAGGATACATTCTCTGAGTATCGTTTCACTTATTTTTGGTATCATTGACTTTCCAGACTTCTTTTAGTTGCTCTCAAACACTATAGGTTACCCGTATAGGTTGACTTCTTTTCCATAATCAGACTGATAAGCTGGTTTCGTTTCTTGTCTTGCACAATGCACAATTCACAGTGATGCCAAGTGTGATGAAAAGGGTGACAATCCTTAAAACGTTCCACCAGAGTGCAGTGTTGTTAAAGAGAACCTATTGTGCTCATTTCAAGCTCCATTTTTTTTAATTCTTGGCCTCTATTAGAGTAGCTTGGCATGACTCACAGTTCACCATTTTTTGCCTTACACTGGACCTTGGAGCAGCCCGTCAGGTCATCCTCTGCCTGACAAAAGACCTTTTAGCTCTCTTTCTCCCCTCTTTAAGCCATCTTTCTTCTGACTGGCTGCCTCTCACTAAGAAAAGATTTGAACTGTGGGTGGGTGTGGATGGTGTGCTTTGAGCCAGAACTGTGGGGTTTAGATGACCAGGATATAAGCTCTATTTGACATCACAGGGAGCTAAGAGAAGGAAAAAAAACTGTCTCAAAGTAACTTTTGGCTCAGAGTGATTAGCAGGGAGCATAAGCTGACCTTATTGTTTGAAACTTTGGCCATGTTTAATTTGAGCATCCACCGTTCTAACAATTTATACATGACAGGAAATAAAGGAAAGGATAAAAGGTCTTCTTGAAGATTTTTTCCTTTTTTTTGTGAGTTCTTAATAAGAGTTTAAAAATAGAATATAAGTCTTTATATGATTACATTTCTCTGGCTGTGGTTTTGCCTGAAAGCAATGAATCTTATGACATATTACAGCGCCTTTGTCACAGTCAGGGTGGTCTTTCCAGTGATGAACAAAAGCAGCCAAAAGCAGCCAACAATCAACAATCTCTCACAATGCATTGACACAGAGAATGCCAGAAAAGTCTTTGCCCATTTCTCTAGCCAAACCAGCCCAAACCTTGCCTCTCTGTTGCTTAGTACCCAATCTCTGAGCAGATCTTCTGCGCTCTTTAAATGCATCATTTAAACTGTGGCACATTTGTGAGCAAACTTTGCCAGGCCAGGTCAAACGAGTCACTCCTTCCTCCACAGAGTGCCCATTCAGTCAGTGGGGTGGCTGCTGCTCCCCTGTACAGCCACTGTGGTATGTTCTGCTCCCAGCTGAGGTGGAGGGCAATAAGGCCTTGGTCTGTTCCATCAACGGACAGGGGCGGGGCCTTAAGAGGCGCAACCCTGCCAAGGTAAACACAAGGCGGGCATCCAGGGGAGCCCCCTCCCCGTGAAACCACCACCACCTCACCCTCCACCCACTCTCCTCTAACCCTACAGCAGCAGAACAGAGTCGACATTGATATGTACACACACACAGAAACACAGAGAAACACTCACAGATCACCGAGGGGATGTGTTGGAGTACACGTCTGATGCCCTTGGTAAAGAAAACGCACGGGAGTTTGTGTGTGTGTGCATATTCTGCTACAGACACATACTGTAAGGCCTGTGTTTGAGAACACACACCAACTCTTGCACAGTGAAATGGGTGGAGGGCTAAAATTATTTTCTCAGGTGTTTTTGGGTGCATTAATACATGCCTAGGTACTCACCAGTTTAAGATCAAAACCAAGTGCACATTAGTCAGTTAAATGTGTCATATTGTCATATACAAATACACAAGTAGACACATGCACACACAGACTGATATCAGGGAGAAACTCTGTCTCGAATGTAAGTTACTACTAAATAATGCAGAGTGTAAAGGTATTTGCTTTAAATGAACTCTTTGTCAATTGTTTTTTCATTTCGACATCTGGGAATTACAATTCACAACATGCGCTCATGCAGCCTGATGTAACCATAGTAACAGGATGTCGCTCTACAACCGTGATGTCCTATATAAACCTATAAGTGTTTTCCCAGGGGAAAGAAATACCAATAACCAAATACAGAGCCGTTTCTTATCAACAGCTCCACCAAGAATTTGAATTCAGAAGGAATTATAGTAAAATTATATACAGTGCTTCATATATTTTCTATTTAAGACCTCAAAGACCCAAGATTCTAGTTTGGAAACAAAAAAAACAAAAATCAGATCTTGTGTGACAATATATTATGTTATATAAGGGTTTAGACAGGCAGTGCTGCAGTGCATTTTAGTATTTAATTGTGTGTTACCTTGGGTCTATATCACTGTCAAACCCTTAGTAGGCATGGTAGAATAAATTTAAGGAGCCACTACGTTATTACAAGATACAAAAAACTAAATAATGTTTTTTTTTTAAACTTTCATCTTATATTTACTTGTAAAATTACTGGATAATTCTCCCATTTTAGACCTCAAACAAAAAACAAAATAAAGAATAAAAATTACTTTTTGATTGATCTGAATCAATTGGTAGACACATGCAACCAGTGCATTGCTTTAAGGGATCACAAGCCACAAACTGTAAGACCACTGGCCTAAATGATGACTGAATACAAGAAATGAACATATTATTTAAAACACAAAGGTCTTCATGACGCAGTGTCACAAACAGAGCTGACATTAACTGATCTGCAGTCTAGTCCACTTCATAATACAATATGTGATGCCTCCCGTAATGCAAACTATTAAAATATTACTACTGTGTAAATATGAAAATATGATTAAAACACTTTCTCCAGCAAGGTAATAACGTTTAGTGAAATTAAACAAACAAATAAGCATAAATAATCAGATGTAAAAGAAATGGACTCAACACCTCACAGAATTCTCCAAACTCCCATCGCATCAAGATGAAATACTGACCAAAAACATGTTAGCGTTATCTCCTGTGGCCACTGTGATTTCTTTTAGTTATATTCAACTAACCAGGTAAGAAAACTACTAAATAAAAATCAAAAAGTTACCTTTGGTTTGGCATTAGTGTGCCTGAATCAATACCTGTCCCCCAAGCAGAGGAGGAAGTTTGAAAGTATCCCCTGAAACCTCTTTACAATATTCCTTGTTAGAGTTTCCAGTTGTGAGTTGTAAACGTACCGTTGATGCTGCAACGCTCCCAGTGCCAGCGACTACAGGGGCCTCTCACTCCTGCCTGTGTAGGAGTGCAGAAAGAAGCTCTATTCAAATTCTACCACACATTTAGATGTTGCAAAGAGAGGGAGGGAAAACAGAGAGAGAGAGAGAGAGATGTGGTATCCTCCTGCCAGTTGGTGAGGTCATGCAAACAGTACAGAATATCAAAGCTGGAGCAGTCAAAGTCTTCTGGTCAGTGTCAGATTAGTGTTGTGTGTGCACCCTTCTTGGACAAACTGATTGGAATTAAGGTTGATGCTTCATAAAATAAAACTTTCAGAGGCTGATGTGTGATTTTGTATCACAGTCACATCCACAGATTGCTGTAGGGAAGATCTGACCTGTTGTACTTATTATTAAGTGTAATCTAAACCAATCTATCTCAGCTCTGCCATGAATAAACAGAAGGACCCAGGTTTGTACAGCTGATTCATTACCATGCTTGTTACCATTGTTAGTTAACAGAAGTGGATGTCTTCTGATTTTTTCCAGAAATGGATTTGTAATGTGGCTTACTACTGGTCTTTAGTCACAGTCAGAAAGTCAAATGCATCTTAGGTGAACATTGAACAAGAAAGTCAGTTATGTATAGTATCAGGTTAGGCTGTGCGAGATGTGGTGGTATATTGAGGACCCAAATGCAGAAGGCAGTAGCTGGAGGTGTAACGTTAAGCTGAGTGTTTATTTGCATGAAGAAGATCAAGTAACTGGGAAAAAAACGAGGGACAGCACAGCTAAGTGGGACGACTCAACAAAGGGCAATGGGAGACAATGACAATAAATACTGTACAAGAGGTAATGAGGGAAGAGGAAACAGGAGGGGAACACAGCTGAAACTAATCACGAAAGACCAGACTAGGGAAGTAAAATAAATACCAAACACAAGACATAGGTTGATAAAATTAATAAAACAGGAAATAATCTGGGTTAGAACTGTTGCCTCATAGCAAGAAGGTCCTGGGTTTGAATTCACCATCTGACCAGGGCCTTTCTGTGTGGAGTTTGCATGTTCTCCCTGTGTTTGTGTGGGTTCTCTCTGGGTACTCTGGCTTCCTCCCACAGTCCAAAGACATGCAATTAGTGGGGTTAGGTTAATTGGAGATTCTAAATTGGCCGTAGATGTGAATGTGAGTGTGAATGGTTGTCTGTCTCTCTGTGTTAGCCCTGCAACAGACTGGTGACCTGTCCTAGGTGTACCCCACCTCTCACTCTATGGCAGCTGGGATAGGCTCCAGCCCTCCCACGACCCTGAACTGGATAAGCGGAAGAGAATGGATGGATGGAGGAAATAACCAACCAAGGGGAATATCACTGAGGGAGACTTAATGAAACACTACGGAAAAGATAATACTCCAAATTAGGGACCAGGAACAGAACTGATACACTAAAGAAAAAAGGTACAAGAAACAACATAAACCTTAGAAAGAAAACCAAGAATCACAGATTTAAATAAAGAAAAAACAAAAAGTCCAAAAAACTCAAAATCACTGGGTAAACAGACGCAGGATCATAACATATAGTTTACAGGCATTACTAATTTTTATTCACTAACTTTATTGTATTTCTGATGTCAATTTTAATTTTATTTTGTCATTTTACTTTTTTTCTCTTAAAATCTGTTTTACTGAGCATTGCTCTTGTTTTTATATTCTAATGTAATGTCTTAATTAATGTAAAATAACCCCAAGTCCACAAAACAATTCAGTGATATGCAAATTGAAGGTTTAAAGCACAAGGAAACAACTAATAAATAGCCTTTGCTTGTGATACAGCAAAAATATGAGAAAATAAATCTCCCCGTGTCTGTGTGGATTTCCTCTGCGTGATGAACATGAAGTTTTTGTAATTTCAGTTGTGAAAACTACATTATGTACGAATATTCTCTCTAATAATGTTAGAGAACTTAAATATGTATTTGGTAACAGGTGTCTGCAATTCTGTGTTTGTGAGGGTTCTGATAAAAAGGGGAAAAAAAGAAATCATACACTGTGGTTATGTGAGCACGTGTTTGCATGTATGCATGAATGCATACAGTATATACTGTGTCTGCTGGTGGTGTCTGTGTCCATTCAGTTTCGAGTTAAACATGCTAATGTTGGCCTGAGGTTGAGGAAAGGTGTGCCTCTCATTCCTCTCCCACCAAACTCTATTCAGAGGTGTAAATACTGGCTGTGTGTTCCCTGCACTCACTGACACACACTTACCATCTACATCTTCAAAGGAGAATTTATTAACAGCTGATTTGCTCTAATTTTGCACTTATTTGCAGACTCTGTTTGTTGAGCACACAGATGAAATAGAAACATCAGATTTGCTCACCATCATTCATGTCAATTAGCTGCTGGATGATGACATATCAAAAAGAGCAGCACAGAAATATAGACACCTCACAATATGTTTTATAGGTTTATGTTGTAGCTTTTTATATGCAGGGAAGGGTTTTTTTCCCCCACTTTTATATATAGCCCTTGCAACTACAGCTTTCTAATACTGGCAGCCTTCCGGCTCTACTGGAAAGTTGTTGAGCAAACTTCAACAAGAGCAGTTGAAGAAGTCTTTTCTAAGTCAGACGTTCTTGGAATTCCAAATTTTTCCACAATGGTGTTTTTATAAGATGATAAAAAAGCAGTTAGTGACTAAGAACAGTGCAATAACCAAAGCTGCCATTAGACATACCACTTTTGTTGGATGTGTAAAGAGAAATGTTTGCTCATTCATTTCACTACCGTTCAGTTTTGTCACATGGAAAACCCCCACAAGCAACTTACTCATTTTCTGTTGCTGTGATCCCAGACTGGCTTGTAGTGATTTGTGAGTATGACTTTTCCTTTCTCATGGTAAAGACAGCCAAGACTGCTAGTGAGCCAAACTCTATAGTTGCTCCACGAGAGAAAAATTAAATGTCAGGCAGAGGAACATTATCTCAAACCATGAAACAACAGCAGTTTTGTTCCATTTTTTGAAAATTATGGAACAACTAGTGTACCATATTTCTCTGAAACAAGGAGGATTATGCATCTTCTTAAAATGTCACATACAGATGTCAGAATTACAGCAATAATATGTTGGGAGTTTGATGAAATTAGTTATACTTGATATAAATATATCTAAAATAAATTATCCTTCACTCATACTGCCATGAAGCCTTCAGGCATGTTTAAAAGTTGGTCAGGGGTTTGTGTGCCCTTGCTACATTATTCTGTATGTGGTATATTCTGTATGTGGGAGTAGGTAATGGATGATAGGTACTGATTTGTAAATAACTGGATGTGAATAACTTGAGCTTATTAGATAATATTATACTACAGTATATTTCTAGCTAGGCAGCTCAGTCTCTTTCTCTGGACAATACTTTCTTTAAAGATATAATGCATTTTGGGGTCAACTTGAAAGAAAGGGTCAAATGTGACATGATACTTGGATGCAAACTATAATGGGATATTTAGAATCCCCATATGCCAGTATAATTTCCTAAATGTTGCCATTACAAAGGCAGCAGAAATGTATTGGATACGGGGGTCAGGGCTGTGGGCCGTTTCCCCATAGACTTTCATAGGATGTCTTTTTGCAAGTGCGGGTATGATCTCCTCGTGGCCATTAAAAAGAATGATTGGCAGACTGGCACTGTGAGATAAAAGTTGGACCCTGAAGATCATGGGATAGTGTGATATATGTGAAAAAAAAACCCAACAACAACAACATGGCTCAGATTTGTTTTCACATTTTCACATGCGTTTTGTGAATTTTTCACATCTCATGAGTGTCAAACCATTGCTTGTAGTGCATGTTTTGTTGGGTGAACACAACATAAAAGAAGAGAAACACAAGGGATTGTTAATGTGTCTGAGATTAGCATGTTTACCCCCTTTAGTGGTGAGAATTTTGGAAGATGGCATACGCACCTACATTACATGTTTGATATTTCCTGAACCAGTTTCTTTTTGAGGTTTTACCAGACTTTTACAAAGTCAGAGCACTGTCCTTGTGGAAACTGAGGAAGTGAACCACTTTTGTGTTTTGTCTGTGGCAAAAAGTAAAACAATTATTGAGTCATTTGCCTGAAATTTCACTGAGGTTGTTAAAACTCTGAATGTACAATATGGGCTTTATGTCTTGGGCTAACTATACTTTAAGACACACAAAGAGTCTCCAGAAACACACAGACGGTGTGTTTTCACAGTCTGGGTCATAAAGAAAACGTGTGTTTCTGGGTGTGCTCACTCACAAAATCAGTAACATTATATTTTAAATAGTTGTAATATCCTGTTGCTTACTGGCTTATATAATATCTAGTTCTGATATGAATGTCCCTTTTGAGGATGAGGAGCATGAGGAATTTGGTAAATTTGTTTTATGAGTTAACTTGTCCAGAGATTCATGTTCACCTAAAATGGGTGTTTTTGTACTTGCCTGTGAGTCTTTGTCATGCCATTGCTTGCAGTGACTTGTTTCAGTTCATTTACAGTCTCTGTGAGTGAATACTTTCAGTTAGAAGCATTACACAGCACAGAGTCCACCTGAAAGACCTCTCAGAGTGGATGAAGGAGGTCAAGACAGAGACGCTTGTGTTTTCTCTCGCTCCAGCTCAAATGATCCAACTATGAGCAGCCACATGCTGCAAACAAGCTGGAAAATTGCTGACACAGGTTTTCGGATGGGATCAACCAGACTGAGGCTTCTTCTTCGGGGTGACAAATTTCAAGCTTAGGAAAAGTGCTGAGACGTTTGTTTCAGTTTGTGGATTTTCTGTTTACACATGCAAATACACCTATGCACCCCTTCACACATACTTGTAGTATGCTTACACTGAAACATATGGTGATTACAAGTTTCCTGTGGTGGACTTGCACATAGACGGATTCTTCTCTGATAAGTCACATGACTCATACCACAGGACAAAATAAAAGCATATTTAAGTTTTTAATCATAATAGCAGTGTGGTTCTAGGGATGCCAGTGTGGACCGTTCTGTCCTTCTGTTCTGTCCATGACTTTTGCCCAGAATAAAAATATTGAATTAGAAACATGTTTTTAACAGCCTTTCATTGTCCCCAGAGGATGAAACCTACCAGTAATCCACTCAACTTTCTATTGGTGCCACCAGAAGGTTTACAGTTCACTCAGGACCGCTTTAGTCAAAAGATTATTTTGATTTGAAGTAATTTATATCTGGTATGACTCTGTTCTGCACATACATGCACATACATGGAAGCCTAAGGCAGGGAGAGCAGTAGCATAATCCTGGCACAGAACAAATCAGCCATCAGTAATACTGAATACATCAGATACAGCTTGAAAAAGGAGGAGCTGGGGTAGAGCTGGGCTGCAAAGAGGCTTGGTGAGGCAGCGGCAACAGTAGACAGGCTAAAGAAGCTTAAATAGTGCACCCTTTAGGAGGTTTGCCAGTTAACTGTGTAGAAGGGTATCAGCTGAGAAATCAGATATTGGCTAATGTACCAGGTTTTAGGCAAGAGTTTTAGTTTGTTGCTGCCTGAACTAGTGCTATGTTAAATTTTATACTTAATGATTTAGATGATCTTCTGACTTTTGTTCTATCATAAGTGTGAGAGTCACTTTTGTGACTGGGGAAAATTTCTCAATCTATTGGATAATATTACAAGTCCTCTTGGTTTTGTGATCACTGGGCTTTTCCTGTAGCATCATTGGATTAAAAGTTACAGTTTTTCCCCATTTTATACACACAAAAAATAATTAAACTATGCACATAACAATCATGTATCAACACCATGACTCCAAACTGCTAAACTCTAAGCACAATTCCACTAGTCTCAAATGTCGTTCTAAACAACAGTTTTCCAAATCTCAGAACACAAATCGGTGTATCGTTTAGCACATGCTGTTCACCTAGAAACTCTCTCTTTCAAAATGCAACACAGTGATTACCGATTAGTCTCACTCATGTTGCACCTGTTCAAACTCAAGTGGAAGAACAATTCAATCATGTGTCAGAGTAGAGCTGATTTGGATGAGGTCCTCTGGCCTGACCAGGATCAGAGGTGGGATGCAGAGTGATGTTTCAGTGCAACTTTCCAGCTAAAAATTTTGTATTGCAGTAATAAAGAAACATTTCCTTTGTTACCATTTTGTATCTGTGCACTGATTTTCTTTGTAGTGTTTCTCATGGTACTTATATTACATAGCTGAAATGATTGAGTTTTACTGCATGCTACATGCCAATACCTGATTTAAAACCCAATACTTATTTACATTTTCACTATCCTCCAGAGCAGGATTTGTTTAGTACAAATCAGCATAAAGGCTTCACCTATATCTAATGTGCACTGAAACTTGAAACAACGGTCTTGTTCTGTATACTACAAGTGTTGCTGGAGCTCTAACCTCTACACAACCTAATGGCTCCTATACATATAAAAGTCAGGACACAGGGAACACTTAAAAAAAGAACTTACAAAATTAGAAATTATGCTTGTGAATGAGTGTAAATATAACATTGTAATTTAAGCAGCAGTATAAATGCACATATGGATACACATCTGTTTGTGCACAAGCACCTAATTTGCAACTGCAAATATCCTATGTTAGAATATATTACTTTATAAATGTCAGTGATCTTTACATCAGAGGTCCTGACATGGAATGCCTCTACAGTTTACAGAGCGAAACTTGTGTCCATACTCTGCAGGCTATAAATCAGTACACACACATAAAGACAGGCTATTAAACAGACTGGTAAACCGTTAAGAAATAAACATTCATAGGCTTTCTATGTCTCTAATGGAACTCCATGTGTACCTAATGATGCTTCTTTAGGATCCAGACACAACCAGACAGCATATCTATTTGGCAACAGCTTACATGGTGTCATATGTAATTTCTCAGCAACATCCGTCAGACGACAGCTTGGAGAAACATTAACGTACTGTAGGTATTCCAGGAAATCATAACACAGAATTCTCAAGTGATCTCTTTACATTCAGTATTTGGCTGCTTGCACACAATTGTGATTTTATCTAATTTATCCATCCATTTTCTTCCACTTATCTAATTCAGGGTCACAGGGGGGCTGGAACCTATCCAAGCTGCAATAGGGCAAAAAGGTGGGGTACACCCTGGACAGGTTACCAGTCTGTCACAGGGCTAACACAGAGACACAGGCAAGCATTCACACTCACATTCACACCTATGGCCAATTTAGAATCACCAATTAACCTAACCCCACTAACTGCATGT
>VUQS01043562.1:0-16542 GCA_015108495.1 Heterochromis multidens
ATCAAGGATGTCTCTGTACATTGCTACATTCATCTTTCCCTTGACCCTGACTAGTCTCTCAGTTCCTGCTGCTGAAAAACATCCCCACAGCATGATGCTGCCACATGATGCTGGATGATATTGGCCAGGTGATGAGCAGTGCCTGGTTTCCTCCAGACATGATGCTTGGCATTCAGGCCAAAGAGTTAAATCTTTGTTTCATCAGACCAGAGAATTTTGTTTCTCATGGTCTGAGAGTCCTTCAGGTGCCTTCTGGCAAACTCCAGGTGGGCTGTCATGAGCCTTTTACTGAGGAGTGGCTTCTGTCTGGCCACTCTACCATACAGGCCTGATTGGTGGAGTGCTGCAGAAATGGTTGTCCTTCTGGAAGGTTCTCCTCTCTCCACGGAGCAACGCTGGAGATCTGTCAGAGTGACCATCGGGTTCTTCGTCACCTCCCTGACTAAGGCCCTTCTACCCCGATCAGTCAGATTATCCGAGCGGCCAGCTCTAGGAAGACCCCTGGTGGTTATTTACGGATGATGGAGCCCACTGTGCTCATTGGGACCTTCAGTGCTGGAGAAATTTTTCTGTACCCTTTCCCAGATCTGTTCCTCGATACAATCCTGTCTCAGAGGTCTCCAGACAATTCCTTGGACTTCATGGCTTGGTTTGTGCTCTGACATGCACTGTCACCTATGGGACCTTATATAGACAGGTATGTGCCTTTCCAACTCATATCCAATCAACTGAATTTATCACAGGTGGACTCCAGTCAAATTGTAGAAACGTCTGACAGATGATGAGTGGAAACAGGAGGCACCTGAGCTCAATTTTGAGTGTCGTGGCAAAGGCTGTGAATACTTATGTACATGTTATATTTTTATTGTTATTTTTAATAAATTTGCAAAAAAAAAAAATTTGCATTTTCAAGCAATCTTTTTTCACTTTCTCATTATGGGGTATTGTATGTAGAATTTTGTGGTGAAAAATGAATTTAATCCATTTTGGAATAAGGCTGTAACAGGACAAAATGTGGAACAAGTGAAGCGCTGTGAATACTTTCTGGGTGCACTGTAAAATCGGATAAACAAGGAATTTGAGTGGGAGAAAAGATTAGAGTTTAAAGTTTAAATGTCAGGTGTGTGGGGCTTCTGTGTGCTTGAGATGACCATATTAGGGATATCTGCACTCAGTGACATCACAAATAGCCATTTAGAGCAGTCTGAAGCCTGGGCTTTTAGTTCACTGGGATTACGTATACATACGTTCATCTCATTATTTGAAGTTTTGTCATGTTGAATGTAAATATCCACCATTGTAACAGTCTGTGTATGATATTTAAATCCCTAATCTAGCCCTTCACCCTTTGTTTTTGTTTTTTTTCGGTGGGTTTGTCCCTCAGGTGTGTCTGACAGGCTGCTCCAGAGACCTGATGATACGGGTTGACCAGCTCTGCTCCAAACACAACATCAAGGTCTTCTGTGGAGATGTCTACGGTTACTACGGTTACATGTTCTGCAACCTGGGACAGGAGCACAACTATGTCGAGTAAGTGTGGTAGGCAGTGAGGTTTTATTTCCACCTTGTGGGAATAAAAGCGGTGGTTTGACGTATTTTAAAACACTGTTTCAGACATAATAAGAAACCTTTCTGGGAATATCTTTATCTTCATTTCATTTCACTCTTTTTTAAGAGAGAAACCTAAAGTAGTAAAACCCACTGGTGAATCCAACGACGGTCCGGAGGCAAAGAAGGCCAAAGTCGACCCCAACGAGACCACCATGGTGAAAAAAGTAAGTGCACAAAGAGCATCTTTCAGGGTATTGTTGCCAGTTATATTCAGGTTTGCTCTTCTAACTATCTAGACTGAAAGAACTGGCATGCATAAAGATATTTTGACTTGGAGAAACAGATGTATTAGTGCTCAATAAAATGACTTCTTTTAAAAAGAATCTGAAAACTAAATATAATCAAAACTATAAAAAATATTTAAAATATTATATATAAAAATATTAAATATAACAACACTTCTTTCTCAAAAGTTTCATCTTTCTTCTGTATTCGCTTTCTGATTAAACAAACTTGCTATCAATGCGCCTACCTAATTTATAGTTCAAAAAAGGGCTTTTACAATATCAAATTTTCACTTCACAATCATGAAATTAATGTGATAAATTTGAAAAATAATAATAGCAATAATGGTATCAGACAAATTCATTGTTTTTCATTATGGTGAGTTAATTAAACTCAAAATATAACTTGTAACTGGAAAGCACTATTACACAGTCATTTATGATATCATATTGGTATTATTGATGTTAATTTTTAAAAAAATCAATGTTCTATTAAATAGACGGTTATCATGACACCCCTATTTTAAATCATTTGCTTTTTATTCCAAAAAATTGTGTGTTGACTTTAATCTAATGTATTTTAGTTGTCTTCATTTGAGTTTGATATAATAAATCCAAATAAATGGCTTGCCCTATTAAAATGTCATCAGAAATTGCTTTATACTTGTCCTAAAAACAAGGAAAGAATGAATCAATACAAAACCTATTCACTCAATATTGACATTCTCCAACCAATCAGACGGCCAGTTTTTGCACTCTGAAGGAGGCTCTGGAGGTCGACTGGACAAGTGAGAAGGCCAAAGCGGGTCTGAAGCGAACACCAGTGGACTACTTCCTGCTTCAAGGTACCTAAGGGCATTTTTATTTCCTAAGCTATCATTATTGTTTAAAGCCAAATATGCAAAACTTTTATTCAAAAAGGTGTGTAAATGTGGGGGTGTCGGTTTAACTCAGTGGTTGAGCAGGCAGCCACATGCTGCAAGGTCAAATTCAGCAGCCCGGGTTCAAACTGAGGCCATTTGCTGTGTGTCTTCCTCACTCTCTTTCTCCTTGCTTTTCTGTCTCCTCTTCACTAAAACTATCTAATAAAGGTGAGAAAAGCCCAAAAAAATAAGTTAAAAAAGGGTTTCTAAATGTAAAATTAGACCTCTTTCCTGTAATATAGATATTTATTTATATCTGTTTATGTCCTTTAAATAATTGAGTTTTTAAATGTTAGTCAGTAAAAATAAACTTTCCAGTATCACCAGACTTTTTATATCTAGTCACTCCTAAAAGTTTTTTTTTTTTTTCAGTTTAAACTGTGAATTAAGTGAAATTCTAATTAGAATATCCACGTGTTACAACCACAGAAAATTATAAAGATTTTAAAAATCAGGTTAACAGTTGTTTAGTTTGTAGGATGTAATGCTTTTAAATTGGAGGCAATGTTGTCTTTAAAATTGGCCATTTTAATTCCATAAAATTATTTCTTATATGCATGAACAGTTTTAAGATTTTTAGCCTTTAAAGATTTTCTAAGGCGTTACAAAAGTTTTATTTGGAGTTTCATTTCTCATTTGATTTTTTTGTTAACATATGCATGTGAAATGCATCGATGAGCTGTATTTTTGTTGCATTTCTGTGGCAGGCAGGACACAGGCCAAGTTCCCATGCATAGATTTGGGCAAATAACATAAAGAATCCCGAAGGGTCTAAAAAAGTATAGAAAATGGAAACTGAAAAAGCGTAGGATCCTGCACCTAGACTGAAACACATACCATGAACATGCAAAAATCACTGTTCCAGTTTAGCTGATGAAATATCACCGCACATGCGTGGAAAGTCGTGTCCGTAAAGCGTGGTAAATGTCATCTAAATATAAATGTCAGTGGGATTTAAACAAGATTAACCTCTAGATAAAACACACATCAGCTTCAGATTTTGACAAATTTATTCAATAAATGGTGTGGGAAAAAAAAATATTCTTACACCGCAAAATTGATATGTTAGAATAATTTCTGTCAAATGCTTCGTAACCGTTAGCCCAAATAAACATTTTGATCCACGAGGTAAATTTACCTTCCTGTTTTTCAAGTTATTTATGTATGTCTGATGACCTTCTCCACAGAGTTGTTATTGTCCCTCCTGTCACCTGGCCCTGCACCATTCCCACACTCTGCACGCTAGTTTCCATCACAGGCTGTCCATGGCCAGTCATGTGCACTGAGCGTAGAACAGAGAGCAGCCCGACACCTACACCGCATAACAGCAATCATATCATAACAGGAAACACGCAGAAAACTATTAAAGGGTGTAAGCTCAGAAAACTCTTCTGTGCATAAATGCAGTAAACCACAGTTTATTTGAAATTTCACAGAATGAACCACTCACAAATATTGCCTTATGTTTAAAACGTTATATAGAATTTCCCATGGGGTTGCATCAGGAAGGGCATCCAGTGTAAAAATCTGCCAAATCAGATATCCTGAGCTACCTGCTGTGGTGACTCCTTGTGAATAAGCTTTGTAGAATTTGCAGTAAGCCTCTCTCATCAGGTTTTTTTTTTTCCCAAAGATTATTCAACATTAGTGACTAACAGTATCATAGAGTAAACTAAAGTTAATAAAACTAAAAACTGGTTAGAGTAAAAACTATTTTATTAATAATTAATCTTTTAAATAGTGACCCTGAATGATTTGAAAGTTAAAACATCTAAAAGGTTCGCGTTTTTAAATGGTTTACAACACATAAGGACAACAAATAAGATGCTAAATGCTGCTTTCAAATACACAAATGCACAAAAGCACAAATGGCAAATCTTTTATGCTATTTCCTTATTTTATGTCATATATATGTTGGCTTTCTACTCATCCAAATTTCCCACATGCATTACATATAACCCCTCTCACTGCATCAATTCCGTACTATCAGTCCTTGTCCATGTATGCCTTGTTTCAGTAGCCCACTTCTCCTCAGTATGTCCTGGTTCCTCAACACCTGACACGGACTTTGTTCAGCTGGGTGATATCTGGTATGGCTTCAGTTTTTTATCTCTCGATCATGTTCCGAGGTAGGCTTGGGTAGTATGGAAGGTCTAGCCTGGGAACCCTTACTGGATGCATGCCCCGGCCGGGATTCGAACCCCCAACTTATTGTTCCAAAGACAGTAATCCAGCTTCTCTTGGGTGTCTATGATGTCGAATAGAGGCGACATCCTTAATATGGTCACCTCAGGCACACAACTCTGACTGTGAGCACAGAAGCTCCACCCACTTGCTGTTCAAACTTTCTGTTTGCAAGGGACAGCCAATCAGAAGAAAGTTGACTTAAAGGAGGAGGAGCCAAAACAGCTTGTTTCAGACAGAGGATGAGCTGACGAGCTGCACTAAGGCCTGATATGAGATAACTATTTTGATCAGTCATTCATGCAAAGCTACTCTATTAGAGCCCAACAATAAAAAAAGGTTCTGAAAATGAGCATTAGAGTTTCCCTTCAATGCTGTTGATTCACCAACCTGTTGATCCTTTTACAATTCCACCCTCTTGCACACATGAGAGGTTGAAATTGGAGCTTCTTTGATCATTTTTGTTATTTGCACCATTTCATATTAAATTCTATCCTTTTCTCTCACTCAGATTCACAGGTCACAGGTCAGTCACAAAATGTATATCAGTAGCATACCAGCCATATTTGTTACAGCTTTAAATCATATTGACTCAGACTACCAACCTGTACAGTTTGGAATTATATCTTTTACTGCACCCAAAGCCCCTTCAGGGTAGACTGGAAAATCTCTAAATAGCTTTTATTATATATGTATATTAGAATAATTGTATTCATGTGTAATCGATTGTTCCTGAGACTTTAAATGTTTTTATGGAGACGAAACATCAGAGAACGTTTTGACAGGTAGCTTAGGAGCACTCAAATACTGGTAGAGACAGATGTCATTACTGAATCGAGGCTTGTTTAAAACTAAGAAAAAACCCACATAAACACATAAAAATGAGTTAAAACCTGTGTTGTGTCAGATGGGATTAAAACTGTCTCACACCCACACACCCCAGCCACATGTAGTCACATGACAGTGGCTGTCTGGTTTATTTGTTTACTAAACAGCCAACATCAGTTGCTCATCTTGTGCAGGTGGATTTGCGTTGAGAAAATCTTGTCTGGCTTGTGCCAGTTGTCATGGCCTTCAGTCTAATAACACCCCATCTGAAACCCTCCTACCCACTGCAGCCTCACCCTGTCTTCAGTCTGCTGGGTTTCAGGCTAATTTCTGAGTGGAAACAACACCTAGTTGTTGTTTTTTTTTGTTTTGTGAAGGCGAGATGGGAGGCAGTGTTATTATTCTTCTGCTGTTGCTATAATTGGAACTTGTGGTGGTTGTTTGGTGCCACCAATGAGGAAGTGGCTCTTCCTCTGTTATAACTGCTTCCTGTCTCACTAGGAACAGTCGAGAGATCTGAACCGTGTGTAGGGTGTATGCTTTTGTCTTTGCTTTTTATCATTAGTATCTATGATCTCTTTAATTCCTCTTTTTATTTAAGATGGAGCCAGAGGGGGAAAAAATTGACCAGCAGGAAAAAAGATGACACCTGAACATAAACAGTTCCTCCTTTAAAAAAGTCTGTGTTTTATCTGAAATTTAAATATCAAAATATGGATGCCTCATGCATCCCAGAAATGGGACGGAGAAGTATAAATTCAATTAAAATTGGCTTTTCAGCCAAGATTTTGCAACATGGCTGAAACCTGTACTACAAATGCGTATGAGGTGTTTTGTACCTTGTGCAGAAAGTGTTTCAGACTTCACAGGATGAAAATCAAATTCAGGTTCCAAATTCAAGCAGTTTCAGTAAATTAGCTCAGTGGTTCCCAAATAGTGTGCCTTGACTTAAAATCAGGTGTGCCGTGGGATTTTGTGACAGTGGTACATTATTAATGCAATACACAACAGCACAAAGGGTATCAGTACTTTGTATGGACACATACAAAGTACTCTAAAGTATACCTTTAGAAAGCTTCTGTCATAGAGAACCTGTCTGTTTGCACAGTTGTCAGACTGCGTGACACATCAGAGGCCCTGACTGATAGTGAGGAGGTTAAAAATGGGGGAGAGGCAATTCTTCCTTGTGATCAGCAAGCTAAAGACAACAGAAAATCTACATGTTTTATGGTTTCAGCTTGAGCGGGGATGTCGGTAGCTCATCTGTTGGGTAGTTAGCTAATGCTGACAATGTGCCAAGCAAGGTAAAGAGACAATTGGAAACCAAATTTCCCTTCTAAGAGAAACTTTTCAAAAGATTTCACAAGAACCTAAGGTTGGTTTGGATTTTGTTGGATTTCGCTCTCTTTCCCTGGCCCTCTCCTCCAGCTCATCCAGGGGGGACATCAAGGCTTTCCTAAGCCAGCAGAGAGAGATAATCTCTGCGGCGTGTCCTGGGTCTGCCCTGGGGCCTCCTCCTGGTAGGACATGCCTGAAACACTTCACCTAGGAGGCGCCCAGGAGGTGTCCTAATCAGATGCCTGAACCACCTCAGCAGGCTCCTTTTGATGTGAACTCCTCACCCTATCTCTACACCATTCAGAGGAAGCCATTTCCACAGCTTGTATCAATGATCTTATTCTTTTGTCACTATCCAGAGCTTGTGGTGAGGGCAGTAATGTAGATTGACCAGTAAATCAGCAGCTTCACTTACACTCAGCTCTTTTTTCACCACAACAGACTGGTACAGCATCCTCCTCACTGCTGACCCCACACAAATCTGCCTATCTCCTGCTTCACTTTCCCCTCACTCGTGAATAAGATCCCGAGATACTTAAACTCCTCCACTTGGGGCAGCAACTCATCCTTGACTCAGAGTGAGCACTCTAGCCTTTTCCTGCTGAGAAACTATGTCTGAGGCCATGAAAATACCTACATGCATGCTGCTTCAAAGCCAGACCAATTTTATAATGTTTGCCTGATGTCACTACAGTCACGTTGCAGGGATTTTCTGAAAGGTCCTGATAATGGAGGGATTTTTGGTGTTGCATGTAAGAAACTGAGCCAATGTGCTGTGTTTGTGGTTTGTCTGTTAAAACAGTGTTTGTTTGATGTTAATTTGTTTGTTTTAGTAGATTTCAGAATGGAAATCTGCTGGTTTTCATTTTTACTTGCTGTGAAATTGAAAACCAAGAGATATTTTCTAGAAAAGAAATGTAAAAAAAAAGAGCTACCGACATGTCAGATGACGTAGAGGCTGTTTTACGTAGATCGTTTACATAAGGTCTCTGATGTGAGCGATATGTTGTTTCAGTGTGTGCCTTAAACTTCGGCCTGGTTTTGGTGTGCTGTGGACACAAAAAGTTTAAAAATCACTGCGTTAGCCTACATATATTCTGTTGTTGCCAAACTACCAAATCAGACAACTTGTGTCTCTAACCCTAACAAATTCATGTTGTTGTTGTTTCTTCATTTTTGGTTGTTCTTAACTTGGTCCTAAAGGCCGAAAAAAGTCCCAAAGCTGAGGCGTATAAGTAATAAAGATTAGATTAAGTTGTACTAATACATATCCACCTGCCACCTGTGCCAGATGAATATGATTGTCACTCTCTGGAAAAAATGTTGTCCATTGTCTTTGTTCTTAATGTGCAGGATTTGGCATCAAGGACCATCTCGAGCATTTCCCCTCCACTCTAATCTGTGAAAATATCACAGCTGCTTGTGTAGGTTCAGAGATAGTATCATTGTTCCATCCATGTTCACATTATTATATTGTGTTATGAAATTCAGTTTGATTTCCTGCACCAGTGTGATGCCATTTGTACCAGCCTGTAACTTTCTACTAACAGAGTTTCACTGATAAAGGGCAGAGCCGAGGTGTGAGAATGATTCATTGCTGCTACTTGTGAGCATGCACTGTGTGTGCAGTGTGCCACGCTGGTGGAAATGGCCGTGGGAGGACTTGACTTCCTCATGTGGTTTTAAGTTAATGGACGAACAGGAAATACGGGGGCGAAGTGTTGATGTGTGCATCTGTGTGGTGCAGCTGGAGAAGTCAGTTGTTGTTTGAAATATTGCATATGACCAAATAGTGCACGCTTTTGATTTTTAATTTCTCAATCAGTCCTAAAGCCGACACAGGAAAGAGGGGTTTTTTTTTTTCATTCTGAGAGGAAGACTTAATACTTCCTCAGTGATCTTTTGCAGGTGGATGTGTGTTGCACGCAGGAGTCTATAAGTGCACGCTCTTAATTTGATGTGGGGAAACGTGGGCCTAATCGGATGAAATGGTTGATGGTGCAACCACATACTGATCTTATCCTGGTTCAAAGGGAGCAGCAGGGGAGATGTTGTCTTTCCATAAGATGATAATTCACTGTGGAAGTCACTTGAAAGCGTGATGAAATTACAAATGGCAATAGTGCAATAGATTATGTGGAAAATATTGCCTTAGTTAAATGGTTTAAACTTCTTTCCAGACTCTCAACTGTCATTTCTTTCCTCCTGTCTTCTGCTCTCCACAGTTCTGCTGAAGTTTCGTACCGACAAAGGCCGTGACCCCGACCCGCAGTCCTTTCCAGAAGACAGTCAACTCTTGAGACAAATCCGTGACGACGTCCTTGAGTCCCTGTCATTGAGCAACGAGCTCCTGAGTGACGACTTCATCAGGTAGATTCAGAATAGATAATTTGCTCTTCCAAAAACAGCCACACACCCACACCAGCTTCCCCTGGGCACAGGAGTAGGTTGGTGGGAGAACCTTCTAAAATATGGACATTATTTTATATAATCAAGATGCATGTACTTTTTTAGAAAGCCACATTCAGTTTGACCCTTTTGTTGGCCGCAATTCCCCAAGTGTCCCTTTTGTGACCTTTAGGAAAGTCAAATCCCTAAACAGGACTTTAACTGTTCATGTGCGGAAGAGCCCTGTGAGGCTTCATTCTGCTATAAAAAAAAAATTGTTTTTAGACAGTTTTTTCCTGGTCTTGGCACCGTACAATGCCACAGAGACCGGATATCCCAAATATGGTCATTTTCAGAAGCCACCAAGGCCCAGTATAATATAAATAAGGAATATTTTGATCTGTGAATCATGACAAGCTAATCTAGAATTTTAAGAGTAAAAAAAAAATAAGCTGGAAATTGCAATAAGAAGTTCACTTTAATCATGTCAGAACAATAAGATGTACCGCTGATTAAAAAAGTCCAAAGTGTTAGGCAGGCTTCCAAACTGTTCAGTTCCCAACTCAGACAATCCCAGACAGCATACACAGTATTGGATAGATGGTTTTAATGTTGGGGCTGATTGGTGTATAATAGGTGGCTTGCGTGGCTGTTAGCATCTGTTCCAACAAGAAAATTCAAGTTTGAAAAAGATAATGCACAGGGCCCCAAGCAAGGGACGATAAAGACTCAGCAGCCTGCTCTGATTTAAAGGCCGACTGTTAGCTGCACTCAGTCTGCAGATGTGTTTCCTGGCTGAAATTCCAACTTTACTATTTTTGATTTTTGACACCTTGGGTTGCCAGTTTTTGGCTTATAAACACAAGCTCATTAATCCACTACTACACCCTCGCATCCACACTGATGGCAGACATTAATGTCTCTCTAATCCGTTTCACACTAGTGTTTTGAGACTGAATGACATCATCTGGGGGAGGGGGTGATTGCAAACTGATTAACCCAAACATCCATGCTTCTGCTATCAGTGAAAAGACATTTATTTAGTTCACATCAGCCACAGCACTACTAGACAGCAAAACAAATAAACCAGCTGGCAGACGAGTCTATGGCAGTGCTCCAGACAGAGATTTTTTTTCCTTCGTTTGTGGCTCTAGTGCTCTTTTTTAGTTTGTCACTTCCTTAGCGTCACACTTTCTATTTAGTGGTTAATGTTTCCTTGTACTGTTTGTCCTCAGCTACTGCTTCTCTGAGATGTCTCCAGTGTGCGCGGTCGTGGGAGGAGTTCTGGGACAGGAAGTTGTTAAGGTAAGGATGTAAACATTATGAAGATTTTTGGGGCAGTGTGCAAACTGCACACAGAATTATATGAATCTGACAGCTTCAGGAAACGTTGTGAAAAGGCTGATGTCATCCCCTCTGAGGCATCTTAACAGTATTCAGCCACTGACTCTGTAATGAAGACGGCAGGTCTGGTGTGTCAGCTGACATGTGGCCACTCAGCTGGTCACTGGGTTGGATCCAGAGAAACGGCGGCGGCTCTGCTCAGTGTAGAAGCGATTTTCGCTGTGACCACAGTGCAGCTCAGTGTGATGCTCTGGCAGCAGCCTTTTAAATGGAGAAAAGATTTGTACTGTCCTGAAGATGAACGCCATAATAAATCCATTCATAAAAGCACATAATGAGGGCCATTAGTGGGAAAACAAAAAGAAAACAATTGACTTTTTGTACATACAGTAATCTGTAAAGGTAACAATTATGCCTGTTCTCTGTTGTTTTAATCCCCTCAGGCTAATCAGTTTTAAATCAGTATTAAAAAATACCAAAAGCTCCTTTAAATTTTGTCAAAAACCTGTGCACAGAAATATCTTAAAGGGAAATTATCCCTCCTGGTTTCTACATGAAGTCATCATTTATTCTTGAACTGATCTTGCGAATACATATATAGTATACAATCAGTAAGTTCACTGACAATCGACAATACCTGACTTAAATTCAGCCGATCTCCCCTTCAACGCTGTCTCCTTGGGCGGTCCTGCAACATTTCCAGCTTCCATTTTTAGATCACTCCATGGAAGTCATGTTCTGACCATTTGCTTGTGCACTCTCAGACTTCACAGCAAACCTCAAACTTAAGCAAACATAAGTATCTGCATTAAACTGACAAACTGAGGGCAGCACGGTGGCACATTGGTTAACATTGTTGCCTCTCCGGGTACTCTGGCTTCCTCACACAGTCCAAAGACATGCAGTTAGTGGGGTTACGTGATTCTAAATTGCCCATATGATTGTGCAAATGCTTGTCTGTCTCTCTGTGTTAGCCCTGTGACAGACTGGTGACCTGTCCAGGGTGTGCCCCGCCTCTCGCCCTGTGGCAGCTGGGATAGGCTCCAGCTCCCAGCAACCCAGAATTGGATAAGCAAAAAAACTGGATGGATGGAAACTGACTCAACTTTTATGTTGAGGAGCATCACTGGTGACTGCAGCTATGACCTAGAGATCAAACGGACACTGCGGTATCCATTCATGCAAAGCTTCTGTTTGATCTCTAGGTCATAGCCGCAGTCACTAGTGATCACAGTGTCCTAGTTTGAAGGCTGCACATAAGGTTTAGAGCATTTCATAAATTAACTGCTGCTTATCTGAAGTTGGGTTGCAGTGGCAGGAGGCTTACCAGGGCATTCCAGACATTTTCCAGTTCCTCTGGGGGATCCAGAAGTGTTCCTAGGCCAGAGAAGATATATGTTATCTTGGTCTACCTTGGGGTCTCCTCCCAGGTGGGTGTGCTTTGAAAACCTTCAAAGGGAGGCGCTAGTGAGGCACCCTAATCACATTGATTCAGAGGAGCAGCAGCTCTACTCCGAGTTTCCTATGAGCTCCTCACCCTATCTCCAAGGCTGAGTCCAGACACCCCATGGAAAAAAACTATCATCAGCCACTTGTATTTTTAACCTTGCTTTTTCAGTCATTAACCAGATCTCCCGACCATAGGTGAAGGCTAGAACACAGATCGACTGGTAAATTGAAGGCTTTGCCTTTTGATCAGCTCTTGATAAAATGCTTACGTTACTGCTGATGTCACACCAGTCCACCTCCCCTCTCACCCCACACTCAGACGGAGCGCTCCACTGTTTTCTGGCAAAGAACCATGTCATCAGATGTGGCGATGCAGACTCTCATCCAGGCAGTCACCTTCAGAATTAATTCAACAGAACACCATCAACTGCAACAAGCAGGAGTACTATTCTGAGTTTCCTAAATTCCTCGACCCAGCCACGCCTTGAGGTCCTGTCCATGACTATAACAAACAGGGTTGGGGACAAGGGGCAACTCTGAGTCCAAAACCCACTAAAAACGTGCTTTACTTTACACCAAGTGTTCTCAGCTTTCACTTGGTTATACAAGGACCTGATGACTCGTAACAATGGTTGCTGAACTCCTGCAATACACACCACAGTTGCCCCTCGGGGTGCCCAGTTGTAAGCATTCCCGAAGTTCCCAAAACATGTGTAGATTGGATGATCAAACTCCCATAACCCCTCCAGAAGTTGCCAACCAGAAGCTTGTGCATCATAAATTTGTCCCCCAGGATCAGACTGTCATTGCACAATTCATCCTGAGGGAGACCATTCGGCTCAAAACTCCTGAACTGTGTGAACATGCCATTGATTTTTCTGGCCACATCAACACAACCTTCACCCATCGGCTGCTTTAGTTGCCAGATTTGGCTCTCAGCGACTTTGTCCTTTTCCCCAAAACAAAATTCAACTTGAAGAATCACCGTTTTGACACGTGCAGTTAATATTAGAAACCTTTTTTCTTTCTGGGCTAAGAGCAGGGCAATCTCGGGCTGACACAAATGGGGGAATTCATATCAGGGTGAGTGTGTGTGTATGACAGACCGAGGGGAACGGAAAGGACAGACAGTTCAAAATCAGGCTGCATTATATTGGCACAAGGCCAACCTGCTGTCTGGATGATGATGATGATGAAACCTGCTGCAACAGACAGACTGATGTCTCTCAGAGTGAACCTGACTTATTTCTCTTGCACACAGAAACATTAACTCCATTTATGAACTGAAGAACTGACAGAAGTGTGACAGTCTCTAGTCAAATGAAAACCCAGCATTGAAATGGGTCTTTGAAACTTGGTTACCTGCAGTAAACAATTTTTGCCTGCTGACGGAGCACGAGGAGGTCAAAAAAAGCACTCTTACTAGTTTTATTTCTCATAGACTTCTCCATGAAAACCCCAAAAGAGGGCAAAATTTCACAAACTGCCAATGTAGTTCCTCTCTAAATACCAAAAAAAGAACAGTCGTGGAAAGTGTCATTTATTTATTTATCTTTCCTCATTTTCTTCCCTCTTTGTCTTCAGGCTCTCTCTCAGAGAGACGCTCCTCACCGCAACTTCTTCTTCTTCGATGGTCGTAAAGGCAATGGCGTGGTGGACTACTTTGGGCCAAACTGAACGTGTCAGGCTACGCCGGCTTTCAGGCCAAACTTCTGTTTGTCCTGTCAGATTATTTATGTCAGCACTTGTTCCACTAGTTCAGTTTTTTTTTACAGTTGGATCCATTTTTGCTCCAAAATCTGATACAAGAGCAGCATTTTTTTTACATTTGTTAATAAAACATTGAGTAGTAAAAAGATTCAGTCTCTTGTGTCTGTTTATAGATATAGTTCAGATATGATCTATCTGCCTTTCAGTAAAAATTTCCACTAACTAAACCATAATTATGATTCTCCATTCCTGTGCTGCTGGGGACAATTTAAAGTCCAGGACTTAAGCTGCAGTGTTTCATCAGCATGAGAAAAAAAAATCATGTGCAGGGTAGATTTAAGACTGATATCAGTGTGGTTTATCTGAAGGGGAAAGACAACCGACAGCATCAACAACACATGATGTCTAGCAGTGTATGACTGTATATAGTCATAGCCTCCCATTGCCTGACGTGTGATTCATCCAACCAAACATGGTGGTGTAGTAAGTATGTCAGTGCAGCAAAGAAATAGGAAAGGGCGGTGGCTGCCATTCAAATGAGCCGTGACATAAAGTCACAGCATTTCCTCTCTTATGGCCCTAAAACAGGGCAGCAACAACAGAGCATTACCAAAGAAAGGCAGCATCATGGTCACGTACATGACATCAGCCCCTGGGTGTGGTGTTTTATGTTTATGCCTTCATACCTGTGAAACCTGAACCTCAGTGGAAAAAAATGACACACATTTTGATCCTGGCTCACCTCAGCGAGTGCTGTCGGCTGCATGTTGATGAAATGTGAAAGCAGTGCAGATTTTAACTGATTCAGCATGTTGACCCTTTACATACAAACGAGTATCAAACACTAATGTACTTTATCATCTGATGTAAATGTCCTTTTTTTTAATTTTTATTTAAACACATAAAGCAAACATAATGTAAAATCTTGTAAACATCTGTAGCATAACATGACAGGAGATGGTATAAGAAGGTAAAGCATTAGGGAATGCTGAGGAATCTCATATTTATAGAGCTTGGCAAACTGTTTGAATCATAAAGAGTGAAATAATACAGTTGTATAGTCCCAAAAATTCTACATATGAAGATCCACTGTGATCTGTAATAAGACTGTTGAAATTGCTCTTATTTCTTAAGTTACCTCAGGCTCTTCTTCATCTATTTTGGTTGCCTTAACCCTAGAAGAAAGGTAGGTTAGTGTGCTTTTTTGTATTTGACTGGTCCAGCCCACTTGAGATCAAACTGGGAGGTAAACTCACCGGCCACTTCATTAGTTCCACGATTCCCAGATCCCAGTCCATTAAAGAAATTGTGAATTTTGTTATGACTCACCTGTCTAGATTTTTTAAACTTCAGAGCTTGGCTGCTTTGGCTGGATAGCAGTAGTCACTGAACTGAACCTGTCAACTGTGCTTGTGCTTTTTGGAGCATTTGAATGGAATTCTCTGACAGATAATATGACAGCCTGTCCAAAAATGTTTGTGCTCTAGTACTTTACTAGTCTGTTACAGATGTAGCACTCAGTAACAGGTATCTGTGTCTGTGCTTTGCACAGGCACCGTTTACGGATGCAGCTCGTGAAGCAAGCTTGGTAGAATTAACTGATAACTTAAAACTCCACCCTTTTGTCTAAATGCTCATTTCTGGCTCCAAAAAAAACCATCAAATGGGTGATGGCAAGGTTGCTATGTCCATCTTTTATATACAGTCTTTAGTTATGCACAACCTACAGGACCCAAAGGATCTGGCAGATCGGAGAAGTTTCAGGACTTCTTGCCAGACAGACTTTCCAGACACTGTCAACATCTTTGAAATAGTGTATTTTAACCCAGACTTGCTGTCTAACCAAACTGTGATTGAAAAATGAAAATAATAAAAAAGACAGGAAGGAAACCTTCTCACACTAGTGGACAGAATCGGCACCTGGTTTTTCAACACTTTCCCCCATAAAAACAACTTTTGATGACCTCCCCTGTCCCCTTAATGACGAGTTTTGACAGTATACACTACCAGTCAAAAGTTTGGACACACCTTCCCATTCAATGTTTTTTCTTGGAAACAAAAAAGTGTGAAATATCCCAAAACATGTTTTATGTCTTAGATTCTTCAAAATAGCCACCCTTTTCTTTGATCACTGCTTTGTACACTCTTGGCCTTCTCTCAATGAGCTTCATGAGGTAGTCACCTGAAATGGTTTTCCAACAGTCTTGAAGGAGTTCCCAGAGATGCTGAGCACTTGTTGGCCCTTTTGCCTTCACTCTGCGGTCCATCTCATCCCAAACCATCTGGATTGGGTTTAGGTCAGGTGACTGTGGAGGCCAGGTCATCTGGCGCAGCACTCCATCACTCTCCTTCTTGGTCAAATAGCCCTTACACAGCCTGGAGGTGTGTTTGGGGTCATTGTCCTGTTGAAAAATAAATGATGGTCCAACTAAACGCAAACCAGATAGGATGGCATGTCGCTGCAGGATGCTGTGGTAGCCATGCTGGTTCTTGCCATAATATGAATTCTAACAGTTGTCAAATAGGACTGTCAGCTGTGTACC
>VUQS01043563.1:0-15097 GCA_015108495.1 Heterochromis multidens
GTTCTTTCTTCCTGATGTTGCTATCACTTGGTATAGCTACATCTATCACTACAGCCTTCTTCCTCTGCTTGTCCACCACTACTACTACTGGCTGTAGCTCAGGAGGTAGAGCAGGTCATCTGCTAATCAGAAGGTTGGTGGTTTGATCCCTAGCTCCTCCAGTCTGCATGCCAAATATCCTTGGGCAAGATACTAACCCCTCCCTCGGCCTCCATAAGCCTATGACTTAATGCCTCACACATGGATACTGGAATGGTTAGAACTGTACAAGATCAACAGGACCCTAAGACCCTTCATCAGGAATTCAGCTGGGATGTGGAGAACAACACCAGAGGCCAAATTGAAGCCAATTGCACAAGTCACCATCAAGGGTTTCACCCCAAATCCAGCACCCTGAGACTATACGGTAAGTGGAAGGAAGGAGACCGAGGACTAGTGAGTGTCAGAACCACTATCCAGGATGAAACAACAACAATCAGGAATATGGCCATAACTGATCGTGTGCTTAGTGAATACCTCAGCAGCAGAAACCTGAGGAAGAATAGGAGTAAGAATAGGAACCATCATGGAAGGACAGGCCCCTGCACGGCATGTACCACCAGCAGATAGAAGAAGTGGCTGATATCGAGAAATCCTACGAATGGCTGGACAAAGCTGGACTGAAAGACAGCACAGAGGCACTAATCATGGCAGCACAAGATCGATGTGGAGTGTACCACACCTGGCAAGACCCCAGGTGCAGGCTGTGCAAAGATGCCTCTGAGACAATCCAGCACATAACAGCAGGGTGCAAGATGCTAGCAGGCAGGGCATACATGGAATGCCATAACCAAGTGGCAGGCATAGTATTCAGGAACATCTGTGCCGAGTATGGCCTGGAAGTCCAAAGGTCAAAATGGGATACGCCCCCAGGGTAGTCGAGAATGACCAAGCTAAGATCCTGTGGGACTTCCAGATACAGACAGACAAACTGGTGATGGCTAAACAACTGGACAAAGTAGTGGTGGACAAGCAGAGGAAGAAGATCTCTGTCCAGAAGAGTGCAGTCCTAGGAACAGCAAAGATACTGAGCAGGACACTCAAGCTCCCAGGCCTCTGGTAGAGGATCCGAGCTTGAAGGATAAAAGACCGCCTGCAAGGGCGAGTGGGGAATTTTTTTTTTTTGTACAGTAACCAAATAAATAAAAATTGTTATTAAAGAGTTACACTTTGTTATTGAGAGGTAACAGGCACCTTGTGTTTATTTAGTAGTACAGTCATTTGTGCAATAAAATGTTTATAAAGAAAATGTAAAACAAATCACTGTCAGTAGTATAATGTGTGAAGCTGTGACTCATCTAAATTAAGCCCCGTATTTAAAAAAGAGAGCTTTTTTTTCTGTCAGGAGGCTTTAAAGGGTTGTCACTAGTTTATCCACTGGTCTAAAATCAAAAAGAGTGACATTAATGTACTGCATTTGGTAAGTGAGCTCAGTGATGTAAAGCAGAAAAAAATGTTCAGTTAATTGTTAATAGAAAAGTTAATTGAAAACCTTTGTATATCTTCCTTCCTCTTAATTCCAGCTGGTTTCTGTTTATTTTCAAGTAGATTTTGAAGTAATGACCAATTTCCCTTCTTTACTCCCACAGAGCCATTTAAAACACATTTCAAGACTTACTTTAATTACCACTGTATAGCTGAATCAGTACAACCTGGTATGAAAAAAGAAAACATCTCATCAGTGAGACCACATGACTTGCAAAAAGCCTGACCTTTTGTGCAGAAAGCATTCAGGTTTATCTGGATATATTTGCATAAGTGTGGCTTTAAAAAAATGACTGTCAGGGCTTGATTGTGGGTTTGCTAAAAGTACATTTTAAAAGACGAACACATGCTAGCAAAGCCTGGAATCCTGACTTTTATTTGTTAGACCTCAGCAGTGAATGACTGAACATAATACTGAAAATATGCAAAAACTTTCAAATAACAAAGGCTTGAAATGGTTTCAGAGTCACCAGCTGACTGAGGGAGTTACAGGAAAAAAGGGTCCGAGCAGTAAAATATAATGGTAGAGATTTTGTGTGAGATTTCAGGCAGCAGTCACTAACACCAAAACCCAGTATGATTTCCAGTCAGTTCAAACACAGGACCAGTCGAGTATTAACAGCCTTTTTTATATAGGGACCCCAATAATTCAAACTCAAAAATTCACTTTTTGATACTAAGCAACAGTTTATGAACATCTGTTATTAAGGAAACAGTTAAACCTTTTGGAAAAATAACTATCACTAACATCTTTTGACTAACATCAAATGTCAAAATGCTACTGTGTCTTTCGCCTATGCTAATTATGAAGCTATAACCAGTAGTTTGTTATGTTAGGGTAAAGATCGGAAACAGCTTGCATGGTAAATATTAGTAACAATAAAGAAGCTATATTAGCTTATTGCCTTTATAGCTGCTGCTTTGTCTGTTATTTGACAAAATGCTTCTTTTCTATGTCCTTATGTGAGTTATTAATCTGTAGCTGGCAGTCTGTCATGTTAGCTTAGCATAAAGACCATTAAAAATGCATAAAGCTGCCATTAGGAGGGTTAACCTTTGCACTTTTTGGAAACTTGGGTAGCTGTTTCAGTTGCTTTGGCACTATAGTGAGCAAACTGTCTGCTGATTATAGAATTATATTTAGTGTATAGATATGAGAGTCAATCCTCTCATCCAACTCTAAGCAAAAAAGCTAATAAGCGTATTTGCCAAAATGTTTAACAAATAGTTATAGAAAGCCATAGAAAACAGAACAGTCACTTAAATATAATAAGTGACATAGGTATAAATCCTGTGATTTACCCACAGGCTCCACTGGAGTGAAACAAAATAACAAAGAGCAACACTTCTTTGTGATTGTCACAACGTCTTTGAGTCCCAGCGTGTCAGCAGTCACAGACGAGCCACATCTCAGCTTTTTTGTTTCAGTTTTGGCACCATGACACTGCTCATTGCCCGTTGTCCATATGGCCTTGCAACCCTTCACCTCTTGATGCGGCTCAGTTTGTCGCACATGATGGACAGGTACTGGGTCAGCTTCACCATTGCAATGATGATACTTCCTCCAATGAAAGTGCAGGTGGGCCAGAAGAGGGAGTGGAAGACAGCAACTTGACTGTAGATCTGCGTCAGGATGGCGCTGTCTGTTCTGTCTGTAGGGTCCACAAAACACTGAAGTGTGTGCTGAGACCTAAGACGCTCAGAAATGTTCTGAACCAAGGCGTGCATTGCTGTGTAGTCCTTACGGCACTTTGGGATGTAGAAGCACTGAAAAACAGGATAGAAAAAGAGTGAAAGGAACAGTTGTGTTTTGTTTCCCTTGTTAAAGATTATGCTGTTAATGTAAAGCTTGCTGGTGTTGTTACAATCTTACTCTAATTAAAAAGAAGCATTTTTGCTGCATGCCACTTGCATGGAAAAGTGTACACTGAAGATTCCAGCAGTTACTGAGTACCTCAGGATTGTTGTCCTGCGTCTCCTCATTGTGGAATAGTCGTACCACCTTTCCTGAGGAGTTAAGGCTGACATACACCTGGAGACAGGGATAACGAGAACTCTTCCAGCACTCTGTTCCACAGCTGTATGAACAGTTCACATCCCAAACTATCGTGGAGTTCACAATAGTGCAGCTAGTCTCAGCGGTCCACACACTGGAGAAAAAGACAAAAATTCCATTTGATGTTATGAGGATATGTAGCACAAGGAGAGTCCTCTGCTTACAGTATTCTCAAGCTCTTTCTTAAATTTTACTGAAACTAATTCAGCCTATTACCTGTCAGAATAAGAGCGCAGAATGGTGATTCCCACGACAAAGTACATCATGACAGAGAAGAAGACCATGCTGAGGCCCAGCAGGATGGCTCTGTCTTCTCCTGCCCTCAGAGCTGTCACTGTCTTCCTCCTGTCCAGGACCTCATACTCACGAATCTTCTGGTAGATTGATCTAAAAATGGTGAACATTGAAAATGCATTTCTTGACAGATCTTCAAAGGAAGCTTAGACTAAAGTCTAAAGGTGAATGTACCCCACAACTTTGGAATAGTTATAATCATAAGTGAGACTGAATAAAAAATCATACCTGCGGTCAGTTCTTCCATCTGTTGCTTTACTTCCTGCCCACAGAAACATCCTTTCTGAGGAATGCTCAAATTGTATTCCACTGTTGCTGCCAGAGGTGCTGACCCACCTGTGAAACATACAAAGACTAGTATTCAAGAACCAACAAAACCTGCAGGATATGATCTCAAACTATCACAAAGGTGTTTGTCGTTATATTGACGGATGTTTGTCTGTCTGTGAACAGATTTTGTCAATGTGATAGCATCACATCTGTGGAAGATATAGTCACAAAAATTTACAGATGTGTAACTGACATCAAACTGAAGAACAAGTTTGAAGTTGGGTGTGGTCCGACCCAAGATTACTGACAAAAAAGTACCAGAATTTGAGAGGCCAGGAGGTTCCCCTCTTGCACATGAGGAAATATTATCTGGCTAGGATTTGTCCTGGTTTTTCAGAATCTCTTTCAGTTTCACTTCCACTTTTTGCCAGTTTGCCCTTCTGTGTAGGCCCTATCCCAATTCCTGCTAAATCCCTGAGGGCTAAGGGTTGGCCGACGGTCAAATAATGGTGCATCCTTGGATTTCTGTAGATTTCACCTAGGGGAACTATCCACAGTTCATAGCTCAGTGACATTAAACACTGGGTAGCAAGGGATCAGTAACCTCCTTCGACGGTCACAGTATTATTTCATCTAATTGTTTTACCTTGTGAGTCTGTCTGTGTGTTATTATGGCACAATGTGGTTCTGGTGCAGAAGTACATGTTTCTGTGGACAGATTTTGTCAGTGCAATAGCACTTCAACCATTGATAATGTAGTCACAAAACCTGCATAGGAATGTAGGTGACACTGACATGAAGGTCAAGCTCAAAGATGGGTTTATTATTAGTTGAAAAGTTACTGGTGTCACAGGTGGTGCGATCCCACCCCAAGACAGTCTTTAGAGATAGAAATATGTCCTGAATGGTACATTTCTAATACATAACCATACTGCAGCAAACATCAGTAGGTGAAAGCAACCCCAGCTGCTTACCAGGATGTGTGTTCATGCTGCATGTCAATGCTCAGCTGACCTACCATGTCTCATTAATTATTTGCAACCCAAGCTTAACAGGTCTCTTTCATCAGTCATCAATAAGAGTTTCAAACTTGCTCTGAAAGGTCACAGTTTCATTTCATCTACTGTATGTGTTTGTCGTGTTGTGTTCGAGGACAGTAAAGGTAAAAGTTTGCCTTCATAGCAACAACATCTACAGTATGTAGGGAGGATGTTGTACTGGATGAATGAGTCTAACACAAGATTTTCATACAGGAGACTGGGGTTTCTGCCCCATGAAAAAAGTCAGTGTTGACTTATTAGTTTAAGACTTATGTGACTTATTATTAACATATTAGGTGTGTCCAGGGCCACATTTTGCCACGTTGTAGTGACTTTTAACAAAATACAACTTAGAAACAAAAAAAACATAAATTCCTTAGGTCTTGTTCAATAAGCGACCTGTGTGCTGTCCCAATAATTGCTAAAAAATGTAGTTTACATACAGAAACTATTGATTCTTTTTCACTTTTTTTTAATCTCATTAAATCATCAGATTTATAGCTTTGGTTATTTTAAATGTAAAGTCAGCATCAACTCCACATCAAAGTGAGTTTTCAAGTGTTTTCCAGAGTACCACTACATCTGGATAAGTTGTGTAGATGTACAGTAAACAGTAATGGATTGAGTAGTTTTGAATATTTTTTAAAGATGCTTTAGCATCGGTTTAAAAAACTCAGTTACTGTATTTGTGCTAGTGTTAAAACAATATTTTTTTCCTGCTAATGCCTGACAAGGACATGCAAGATTGAGTTAAATTAATCAGTTTGCCCGCTGCTTCTTTTTAATGTGTAAGACACTGTAAGCTAAAATAAGTGTGAATGGCACTGACATTGTCTTAACTGAGAACACATGTTGGTCTGATTTATGTGTAATGAACGTGCTGACTGACTGCATGCCTACACTGGGTGACGTGTGTCTTTCAGTGTTATATTTGTCAGTTATTCCAACACTTTATGTCTCTACACTAATGGAAAAACTCCACCAGCAGACATGAAGTGGTATGTGGACACACTGCCCACAGCACATTGCACTCATTCCTTTACAGTTTAAGACCTGCACAAATGGATACCAGACTCTCCTGTAAAAGCTGACATCATGAAGGTCAGACATCATTGTCACCTGCACCAGAAAGAAACATTATATGATGTAAGTGCCAGTGTTTTGTAAGTTACAGCACTGTTTTTAAGCTGTGACCTGGGGGAAACCTGATAGAGAGCACAAATTCTCATGAATATGCTGCAAACCATTTGCAGGTTGAATGAAAAGCCCTGTAAGAACGAACAGCAAATCAAGCACGCTGCCTCTCCTGGATTCTCAAACAACAAGACTTCATGACCAAAACCTCACAGGATTCACCACAAGCTGCAAACTGCTGGTGTCATGCTCTCTGAGTTTGTTATGGGAGTTCTTTGGTTTTCCTTGTTTCTATAAATATAGTAAATCTTTTGGTTTGGGGTTGTTTTCTTGTACCCCAGCCTCGGTGAGGTTACTGTTTACAGTTTTTTCAGATTTAAAACTGGTTTACTTTTGATTTCTTTGTATTTTAATAATTATTCTAGTATCATGACTTTATTTTAGTATCCTAGTTTCTGTCAGTACTTAAAGTTATGTTTATTAGATTCCTTGTTGTTGATTTATTAGTCTTGCCTTCCCTATGTCATCCTGTTTCTTGTCAAGTCTTTGTTTCTTAGTGAGTCTCTGTTTAGACACTTCCTGTTTTATTTTGATAGTCATTTATCTCTAGTGTCTTGTGTTTAATTTTACATCCTCCTGTCCCATCATTGATTAGTTTCACCTGTACCTTGTTTTCCCCAGCTGTGTTGCATTCCCCTGATTGGCCCTCAGTGTGTCTGGCCTGCCCTTGTCTTTGTTCTTTGCCAGAGCATGTGTTTCTCATGAATCCCTTCTATTTTTAGATTTCTGTTTGTTGGTATTTTGGACTTAGCCTTTGGTCTTGGTTTGGCCTAAATAAAAGGTTCACCTTTTGTTAACCCAGTCTGCCTTGAAGTCTGCATTTGGCTCCTAAATCATAATACATGAGAGCTGGTCAGCCTCAGCTACAGAAGGGCAGGATGCAGTTTACAAAGTGATTCAAAAACAACCTGATAGAGATCTGGAACAAAGTTGTAAGCATTCTGTGAACTCTTATGGCCAAAGCAAAAAGTCTTTTCTGGCTAAAGAAGTGGGATGTCCTCGACTGGATCAGTCAGTACAGTCCACCTGCTAAAGGTTCACCTGAAGGCAGAGACCTCACAACATCAAGACCAAATGATGAAGGTTGGTAGAGGATTATCAGAAAAGACAGAACAAGATATCAGGAAGGTTGAAGGCTTCATGCAACCACTAACTGTAACGGTTTTTCCTCAAAACATGAAATGTTTAAATTGTTTAATTTTACATGTCCAATTATTTTTAAGTCCCTAACCTTGAGCACTGTCTGTTACAAAAGCTATATCTCTCACACTGTTCTTTAAATACTGATTTAAATGGATTGAACCATGGTAAAACAGAGACCTTGGAGAGCAAAAGTTGTTTAACAGGAAAAAGAACAAGGAGGACCAAATCAGCTGTTGGCACCTGGCTACTTAAGCAGGAGTGGTCAATATGACAGCACTCAGTACTGACTGAAACATGCTTCATTACATGCACATGCACATACACATGAATGCACACACTCAGTCTATTAAAACATAGGGCAATGACTAATAGACCACCTGATGGGTGCCTGAGTCAATATTTACTCATCCTGTATGTGTGTCACACAGTTGGTTGAGGTGAACACTGTTTCAGACCAGCTTTTTAGCACAGCGCAGCAGGGCTCTTAGCGGCAGCTTAGCGACGGTTTAACTTCAGTGAAATCTACTCTGGTGATAAGACGATTGGTGGTGGGAAATGTCAACACTGGAAGCAAAGAATCACATTTTACGACTGAAATGTGAACCACGGCCTAAATCAGTGGTTTCCAACCTGAAGACTGAGGGATTATTCCAGACATAATACGGAAAAAAAAGGACTGTAAGTCAACATGGCTTCATGATTAACAGTAACAGGCCAAACAAGCTGGATTTTGACCACAAACAAGACAAAAGACAAACTGCAAAAGAGACTAGACATAAGGTAATGACATGCAATAGTGGCATATAAACACATGGAGACTGACATCAACAAGGAGGGCTCCACTCTGAGAGCAAAGTACTCAATTAAGATAAATTGGTACTATTAGTGGAATCTTTAAGATAAGATGGGGACTGGTCATTCAGGACTTTGTATGTGAGGAGAAGGATTATAGAACAATTTTGTTTTTAACAGGGAGTCAATGAAGAGAAGTAAATATGGAAAACATATATTATCTCTTTCTAGTCTCTGTTAGTACTGTTGCTGCACTTTGGATCAGCTGAAGGCTGATACAAACAATTTCTGACATAAAGTAAGATGCATCCTCAAGTGATTGTGATCTTGTAAAACTGAAGAAGTAGGGAAAGAGAAACTTGTGCTAATAGTTGCAGTCTTTTGAGATCTATAAATGAGGCTGATGCTTTCAATATACTACAATAGTATTGTTGGACCTGCTCAAGTACAGTTCTTAGAGGCTCTGTTAGAGCTCATGGCTCTGCTCATGGCTCAGTTAGAATAAGTGTTGCGCTGGAAATGCAACAGACTATTCATTATTATTATTATTATTATTATTATTATTATGAATTGTGCCCAGAATGCAATCACAAGAACATGCTTTCAATTTTTATTCTTCACAGTATGTTCTTGATGACTCTAAGGCTTATCTGGATTCCCTGAAGCAATGGGGGAATAAGTGCAGATTCTTTTGAGGTAAACAATACCACAACATTAAATAAGACTGAGATTTTTGTCAAAGAACATCTTAGCAAATGTAAAATGCAAAACACATCAATTCATCTCATTCTATTAATAAGGAAACAATACTGGCAAAATCCTTTCTTGTTATTATTAACATAAAAATTACCATACAAAAACATCTCTGCACAGCCTAGAAATTGAGTTGGATGTTTTTGTATGGTAATTTTTGCTGCTTTGGTCACCTAACCTAACCTATTAAAAATTAGCCAATATCAGAAATGAAAGTAAAAAAACAAACAAAACAAAACTGTTTTTGTTATTATATGAGCTGCATCTCTGAGTTCTTTTTTTTTTTAGTGAAATCTTTTTATTCTCTTTTTGAAGGTTACTGGTGATCAGGTTGTTTAAACAGACAGTAGAGAGTTGGACTTATGGGCTTTATCTTGCTGATTCAAGGCATTCTTTCATTTGTTAGTTACAGGTTTTTAAAATAATTTTCCTTTATCCTTTAAAAATGTAACATTAACTCATACTTTTAGGGTAAGATATACTTTATTTATCCTAAGGGTTCGGAAATAACTGTTTCACACAGTAAAAGCATTAAACACAGCCTTTAACAACAACCTGAAAAAAGTAAAATAGCTAAAAAAAAATAGATACAATATAACAAGACAAAGCTCAATAACATAAAACTTATACAGAAGACTAGATAGATAGAATACAAAAATATAAACTAAACTTTATACAGGCTGCCTACATTCACATAGCTTTAGATATGTACACATAACAATAATAATGGAAAATAGTGGACCAGAGTGAGAACTCAACAAAACGGAAAAGGCAAACGACTTGTTTACCAAGCCAGTTCTTCTTCATATTCACATAGTTTTTACCCCTCAGCCTGAAAGGCCGATGGGGTATTGTCATCACCCCGCCGGGTGGGCGGGGTGATGACAATACCATTCTGAACACAATAATTTGAGAATGAGGCAACGTAAGATTTTCATATACCATAGGTGCATCTACAAAAAACTCGGACGAGTTTGAATTTTGGTGATTTTGGTCATTATTGAGTTTACTGAAAATCTTGTGATTCAACTTTTATTTGCGTAAAATTCAAATTATGTAACAGTACTTTTACTTGCGTTTGGTTTCCCAGGACCTTTGTCATTCCTGACTAATAGATAAATATGTTATGTTGAAAAAAAAAAAAAAAAAAACCTCCCTACACAGGGACATTTGTTGATGTTGATTCCAATCAAAATGCAAAATCTAAAACGAATCATCAGACAAGGCTGGACTTAACCGTATGCAGATTGGAAATTAAACAAACCAATTACACAAATGCATAGCTAAGATTTTATAGCTCCCACCTGAGGAGTGATGATGAAACAGAGCTCACCTGATTTCTGATGGTGGTGTTGGATAAAAGTCAGTGGTCAGACTGTTGGAGCAGTTGTCCCCTAACATGGCACCTTATGCTTCACAACACCTTCACCCATTTGATAATTTAGCTCTTTATCCAAAAGACTGCTGCCATTTAATGTTGTGACTGCTGCCTGAGAGAAAAGCTCAGCAGTCCTTGATTTTCCTGGTAAAGCCCAACAAGAAGAATAAAATGATCAGTATCGGAGATGATGAAATGATTTTACCCTGTACATAAAACTTTTGTTTCTAGTTTCAAAATGTCAGTAACAGAATCTGCTGATGGATTATACTGAGAAAAACTGCAAACTGACAATGGTGATCCATCCAAATTCTGACCCACACTTGTCTGTCTGAAGTGAACGAAGCCTCAGGACTCTGTTTTTGACTGCTGCTCTGTCTGAGATATCAGATCTCAGTAACTGCGCTTACATCACCCTCATCCGCATCTGTCAGGGTGGATGTGGGAGGTGGCTGTGCTGCATGGAGGGGAGGGGCAATATTAATGTTCCTAATACACAACTTTAAGTCAAGAACCCTCTCTACCTCATATTAAAGGTCTCTAATGCAATACTGGAATCTGACCAAACTCTCAGAATAAAGTCAATAATACTTTTTAAATCAGCTGCGATGCCTTCAGTCTGTTATCATGCTATCACCAGCAGATTTTTTAGGATACAGTTTCAGGTCTAGCATGGGGACAGTCCTTTTACTGTAAACATGAAGAAGGAAACATTTTCAGCAGCATGGTGCCTCAGTGTTTATCACAAAGGAATTGGCTGCAATGGTGGTACCAGCAGTATCTTAAAAATACAATTTGGACAACAGCAGATCCTGTCTTTGGATTTTTAAACTGATTAATGTGCTTGATATGCATGCTCTCAACAATGTTATGATGAAAATGTATTTAATGGACAATAGCTCTTATGTCTCTGGATGTGGGCCACTGCACGATCAACCTCTCTGGCACTTAACTGCCACTTTGGCCATGTTGGATTTTCCTTTTATTTGTTAGCAAGTAAAAAAGTAGCTTTGAAATGGGCAAACTAAAGCAGTTTTTCATTTTTTGGGCTTTTGAAAACAGAAAGGAAACCATCCTAAGCAGGGAAGATTCTGTTGAGAAACTGCGAACTTTATGCTGCAAGAATCATGATGTCGAGCATAAACCATGATGGCTGCCATTAGTGCCATCTACTACCAGTGCTTAGCACTCCGTTAGCGCTTTATGATGCTTAGATACATATATCAGGAGTATGACTGACAATGCACTGGATGAGTGGATTTGTACTGATGGACCTCTGAAGCTGTAGTGCCAAAGGGATGATGCAGAATGAACTTGAAATTGTTTGGAAACCGATTTAATTATTTTTTTTTCAAATCTGACTTTTTGATTGTATATTGTAGTAGCTTGGTTTGGTCTTTCTGTTGCATATAGTTGGTACTGTCTTTGTGCTTGTTTTTATGACAATGGTGCTGCTAAATGTGAGTATCCTCTATAACTGCCCATGTTGTTTAGCTGTCTTTTGGTCTGTTGTGTTGGCTTATCAGATTTTTATATTACTGTTGTAATGGTAAGGTTAGTGCAGCTTTTAGAAAAGAAAGCATAAAGCCACTGGGTTTGACTGGCAACAGCTTTACAATTAGTACTTGTTGTTACACCATTGTATGCAAACTAGAGAGGTTTTATTTGTGGCAAATAAACTATGGTTATAGTTGTGTACTTAGCTTCCTTTATAAAGCATCTTTTAAACATATATGCACCGTGGATATATGTATATTCTGGGTCCTCAGAAATGAAGCCATTGCAGAAGTGGCTTAAACTTGCATTCTTTCTAATGGCCAGCAGAGGGTGACTCCTGAGGTTTCAAAAAGAATGGGAAAAACGCTCAGCATGAAGCTTCACAAAAGAACTTCACAGACCAATGGGTGATGTCACAGTGGCTATGTCCATCTTTTATTTACAGTTTCTAATTCAGCCTAAAGTGCTTCAAGGAGTGGGAAAATTCATGATAATATTGGAAAAATTAAAAAATAAGAAAACAAATAATAGAATTTTGTAAGAATGGAAAGCTGGAGAAAGTGATGCTCCAAGCTATACTGAACTGTAGAAACCACCAAGACCAATGAAGGCTAAACTTGAAATAAAAGATCTAAATTATAGAACTTTCTTACGAGATTGTCTGTTTTGTTGTTTTTTTAAGTTGTATTACGTTATCTTTCATTCACTTAGTTCAGTGCTTTTTCAATTTTATATTGTAATTGCCTGATATAATTCACAATTTTATTAATATATTCTGTTTTTGTATTGGTTCTGTGTACCCTCGGTACAAGCTCTCATCTAATGTCTGACACACACTGAGTCTGACCTTCTAAATGGATGACAGATATCTGAAACAATAGCTTTGAATGTACTTCAGTGTGTTTGGTGTTGTTTAGTATCTATCACATTATTTTACCAAGTTTAAAAACTATAATATAAGAAGCATTGAGTTATGCAAACTGTGACAAACTGTTGGGTGCCTGCGCTCTTTTCCATGAAGTTGTATCCTAAAAATCTGCCTGTATTTTATAAAAAGCATGTTCCAATGCGCAGAGAGAGAGAGAGAGAGAGAGAGAGAGCGAGCGAGCTATGTATCCACTTTTCTTATGTCTATCAAAAAAGGTGATAGGCACCATGTCTTGTGTTGTTAAATCCACCAGAAGAATGTGCTCTGATGTGGTCAAAAATACTGCCATGTACACATGCTCACACTTACTGGCTACATATTACTGTCCTCTGCTGCATCATTAGACATGTACAGAGCCACATACCACACATGGTCACATACACGCACGTATGTACGCATGCTGGCTTCATCTCAAGCAGGTCATAACCTAAGCCACTTGTCTCTCTTTGACAACATAAACCTCTTGGTGTTCCTGGAAGGCAGGAGCGTCAGGTGGTATGGTGATACCACAGGTGCTGCCATTCTCTGTGACAGGGTTAGACACAGAGGCATGCCTACACACACACACACACAGACTTGCCTAACCCCAGCCCTAAATCACTTCTTCACCCTAAAATTTAATGGTTTCTGTAATGTACACTTGCTTTCTGTCACCACAGAGCGACCATGAAAACAGATTTATGTCCCACACCATGAGGGTGTGTCTCAGCAGTGATGTCATGGATCTGTTTCTGGAAGGTTATTCGGATGGCATCTGTTCAGTACGTGTAATCTGCAGTTGTCTTTTTTCTGAGTGACTGCTGAACAGACAGTGAGAGCGTGACACAGCTGTTCAGCTTTGTTTAGAATCAAAATGCTGCACACTACAGCTTATAAAATACAGCTGAAGTAATATGAAAGAACTAATAATATAAGATTGAACAGTGAAGATGTACATGTGATGTAAAGCAAAGTGGATGGGACTGCTGTCATGTATTCAAGTGTAGTCTGCTAGTACATCACTTCAGCTCAATCTCATATATGGATGTTTGTTTGTTTTTTGTTTTTTAACAGTTTGAGCATTGATCTTGCATTTACAGTGCCACATCATTCATAGAACAAATTTACATCTTTTAATAGAGTTTGTACAGGCAACACACTGTACAGGTAGGTATTGGATTCTCCATTTGACTATTTTGTTGAAGCCATCAGCAGAATTTGCTCCCTTTGTAACATGGCTTGATTTTCAACCAAATTGGACAATGTCCTCAAAAGCCACCAGTTAATTATTATTGTGGAAGAGTTTTTTTTTATTTTTTTTTTATGTAGCTTGAAATCATGTAATACTAGATTGATGCATTTTTGTCATTTTTACCTTTAATGGACAGTCAGTAGTGAGAAGGCAGATAGGAAACATGAGGCAGGACAGGCTGTCATGGTATTCATTTTCCTAGTTGGAAGTGAACCAGGGGTATTGCAGTTATGTGGCATGTGCTATTGCAATACGGCTAATGTCAAAGGGCACATTTGAATTTCAAACGTTACTAGTAACTGCTAGAAGTAGTACCCCCTTTTTTGTTTCTCCCTTGCAGGAAGTAGGGATCACTGTAGTTCTTAGAACTCTGTTTTTAGGGTCTTTTTTGCCTGAACTTTCTAATGGATGTGTAATGTGATTGGCTAAACAGGTGTACGTTGTTTAGTCAAACACACAAACGCAGCAACCAGCAACCAAAACTTTAGCCATGTAACAGCTGTTAATACAGTTGTGCTCATAAGTTTACATACCCTGGCAGAATTTGTGATTTTTTTTTTACCATTTTTCAGAGAATAGTAATGATAATACAAAAATATTTCTTGACTCATGGTTAGTGGTTGAGTGAAGCCATTTATTATCAAACAATTGTTTTTGCTCTTTTTAAATCATAATGACAACAGAAACTATCCAAATGACCCTGATCAAAAGTTTACATACCCTAGTTCTTAATAAAGAGAGATCATTAGAAGGAACTGAACATGATTTATTGATATACAGAAAACAATGGAGCTATTTGGCGATTAGACTCCGATGGCCCGTCACAGCAGAACGGAATCCCAACGGTGATAGGAATTAGGGTAGGACCCCCTGGAATCTAGACACTGGTGGTGGAGATGAAGATGGGGGCTTGGATGGAGCCTAACATGGGAGGAGGTGGGTTGCACAAAGGCATCTGCAAGGGAGAATGACAGATGAGCAGTGATATTTAAAGTGC
>VUQS01043568.1:0-15137 GCA_015108495.1 Heterochromis multidens
TTCATAGGCACATGACAGCCCACCTGGAGTTTGCCAAAAGGCACCTGAAGGACTCTCAGACCATGAGAAACAAAATTCTCTGGTCTGATGAAACAAAGATTGAACTCTTTGGCCTGAATGCCAAGCATCATGTCTGGAGGAAACCAGGCAGCGCTCATCATCTGGCCGATACCATCCCTACAGTGAAGCATGGTGGTGGCGGCATCATGCTGTGGGGATTTTTTTCAGCAGCAGGAACTGGGAGAGTAGTCAGGGTCGAGGGAAAGATGATAACCTGCTCCAGACGGCTCTGGACCTCAGACTGGGGTGAAGGTTCATCTTCACTCTTTGAATGTTCTTGAGTGGTCCAGCCAGAGCCCAGACTTGAACTTGACTGAACATCTCTGGAGAGATCTGGAAATGGCTGTGCACCGACACTCTTCATCCAGCCTGATGGAGCTTGAGAGGTTCTGCAAATAAGAATGGGAGAAACTGCCCAAAAATATGTGTGCCAAGCTTGTAGCATCATACTCAAAAAGACTTGAGGATGTAATTGCTGCCAAAGGTGCTTCAATAAAGTATTGAGCAAAGGCTGTGAATACTTATGTACATGTTATATTTTTGTTTTTTTATTTTTAATAAATTTGCAAGAACCTTAAACAAACTTTGTCTTCAACCCAGCTGTGCAGGTTACAAAAATCGAGAGGTGCACGACCGACCGAAGCACCACAAATATTATGGAACGCCATAAGGGCGCTTTTATGCCTACCACATTGGTCACTTCACACGCTGCCGCAATGTCATCACACAGAGACATCCATTTATTTATTTTTTACATTTTTTTTTTCAGATGAACAGTAACCTTTATACAAAAAATAAGATTGGGATATGAAGCTAGACAAATAACAACAAATAGAACAAGTAAGTTATGAGCACTTCCAAAAATGTCACACAATTATACATACACACAAAAAAAATGAGGAAAAAAAACCAACAGTGCGAGGGTGATAGTGATATTAAACAAAAACATTAAAAGCATTAAAAATTGCAATGGTTTTCATAGCTTTTTTGTTCTGGGATTGACTTTTTTGTTGATGAGTTGATTGTGGTCACATAAAGTTCCATTTCCTTCATAAAAACCGTAAAATATGGCTTCTTGTTCGAAAACTTACATTTACAGATATGATACTTAGCAAAGAGCAAGATCAGGTTGATGAGGTAAAACGCCTTAGATTCTCCACACAGAAGTCTGTACAACCAAATAAAACATTCTGGTAGAAAAGAACAAAATTTGGTCGGATTTTTTTAGATATAAAACCAGTAATATCTTTCCAAAAACGTTGTGTGTAGGCACAAGACCAAAACAAATTAGAGCAAGTCTCTGGTGAAATCTCACAAAAGGAGCAGTGGGTGTCTATACCATTTCTGTATTTTTTAAGGAAGTTTTTCACAGGATAAAATTTATGGATTAATTTAAATGAAACCTCCTTCATTTTGTTCGTCATGAAAAATTTCTGTGGCAGAGACCACATTTTTTTCCAGTTGGCATCTGTAACAAAATGATTCCAGTAAGAGATGACAGAGGGAACAGAGATCAAATCCTCTTGCAGAAGTGATCTAATTTTAGCGTTTATCCTTTTGTGACAGGCGAAACAAAACTGGCCTAAAGCAGAGTCCTTTACATGAGGTAGGGTCACAACTCGTGGCAATGGGGAGATAGACATCCATTTATACCCGCCGCAACGGCGCTTCTGGCCATTTGCAATCTTCTCCTGAAAGATAGGTGTCGCCACTCAGACGGTACCGGCACATCAGCGCTGATATATAGGAAGAGAAGAAGTCAAAACCGGAAGCAAAGATTTAGCCGAGTGTTTTATTTAAAGTTTCTCCACAAAGTCTCATGTTTTCAAACTGTTGTAACATCTCCGTCTGTATGTCTGTCTGTCTCTGAGCTTCTGTACCGACATAACATTAAAACGGCGGTAAAACCCGACACGATCGTACACTCGTGTCTTCAACCCAGCTGCGGCCGCGGAGCAACGCGCCAGGTTACAAAGATCGAGAGGCGCACGACCGGCGCAGGATGTGATGTCACATTTGGCGCGCGCCACTCGCCAAAGGGTCGCGCGGTGAGCATAAAAGCGCCATTAGAGCGAGGATGAATCAGTTGATACTGCAAATAACATTTTCTGTTTAAAGTACAAAACAATAGAGGACAGACGGAGTCAGTGTAACAATAGAAACTCTTGTTTAAGAACATGTTTGACAGCAGCAGTCCGCCTCTGTTGCCATGGTAACGCAAAACTTGTTTGGTGGTTACCCGTTTGGAGTACACAGACTAACCGATGTATTAGGGACACATGTACCGAAGTTTCATAAACGGTCCTCCTGTTTGGATAAAAATCACAAAATGTGTAGTTATTTTGACTAGAAGAGGATGAAATACAACAGTCAGCTGGAAGTTTTTTCTCTTTGAAAGCAGAGGCACTTTCTTTTGATATAATTTAATGTATTTACAGCGCAGTGCGCCAAGTCGATGGAGCTCACCCTGCAGTCTCTTTCTTTCTCTCTTTCTCTCATCCATATAACAGTTCGAATAAGCCAATATTTATTCATTACACTTTGGATCTGGGTGTTTAGGTGAGTGGATAGCATATACAGTACTAGTCTTCACAATCCACAGAAAAAATAATAATGACTTATACATGAGCGTGTGTCTGCTTGTAATAAATAGAAGCGGTAGTATCAAAAACATTCATTCAGTAATTACAGGCCCAGCACAGATGACTTGTTTGTGAAAAATGGGAATCCTGACTCCTCGCCTGACTAGAAACAGCAGCCACCTGTCGGAACCGGGGTGAAATACATCAAAACCTCACTTGGCCATGAACATGTGACGGGTGTTTTAAACCACACTTCGGAGCAGTGTTTCAAAACGTCCGTGCTTTGGAAGCTCAACAGTGTCAAAATGTCAGTATCAAGCGTCCCATCCCTAGCTGTTATTAGGAGCCAAGGTTGGCACTATGCTGTAGTGTCAAGAGAGTCTCGGCAGTATAGAACATGGCGGCACACCACTGATTACAAACATTTCAATCATTAGTTTTCTCTGCCAGCGCATTTCTAGACAGCCTTTAAGGGAATAAAAATACATTCTAGCTATATTTTTACAAACCTAAGCACTTTAGAGGACAGTGACGAAGACCTGGACAGTTTGCAGACTTATATTGACGAGTGTTTCGACCATGTTGTTATGGGGAAACCCAACAAGACGCCGACTCCCTCCAGCAGCAAAAACGCTCTATCCACCAAAAGAAGCTGCCCTGAGGATTCCCCAGAAGTAGCCTCTACACACACCAGTGACATGGTGGATGTCATGTACTGATGATGTACTCAGCAGGAGGCAGCACTGAGCATGTGTACGGCCAAAGGTGAACGGTGGGAACAAGGTGGTAGGAGAAACAGCAATTCAATAAAAGGAGTGAGTTAACCACATAACTGTTGTGTGTTAACACTGAGTGTTCGTTGACTTCGTGTACAGTCGGTATCAAACAATGGCGACGAGGATGACAACGTTCGAGCCATAGTTAAATCTGAAAGGGTATGGACCTAGTTAGCTCATCAAGGAAGATGGACAGTAACCCTTTGCCGAAGTTTGATTGCTACACCGAGCACCGCCACGTTTGGACCACGGTGGACAAGATGGCTGACCACATTTGAGCTGTATGCAGACGGAAAAGGTTTGATTCTGATGGAGGAGGTGGAAGCCTCGGTGAGACAAAGAAGACGGGCTCTGCTACTACACCACGCAGGTAGTGATGTACAAGATGTGTCTGCAACTCTGCCGAATACGGGAGGACCAGCGGAGTATGGCGCAACAGTTGCGGCACTAAATGGCTACTTCGTATCGAAGTAAACACGGCCTTCGCCTGCCAGTCTTTCTACCAGATATCACAGAAACCAGGAGAATCTGTGCAGCAGTTTGTAACTAGATTACGTCAGGCTGCCACAGACTGTGCATTTGCTGCGGACATGGAAAATCAGATCAGGGATGCAGTGCCGAGCAGGTGCACATCAAACTATATTAGGAGAAAGTTGCTGGAAGAGGCCAAATTAACATTGGCCCGCACTCTGGAGATCGTGGAGCAGTGTGAACAGGTAGAGTGCAGATGGCAGCAATGAAGGGGAGCAACGGTAGCAGTGCGGAGGGAGGAGAGACGGTGAACCATGTTTACAAGAAGGAGGGGAAGTTCCATCGGAAAAAACGGAAGCATTGTGGAGATGGGAAAGAGAAAACGGATAAAGTGTGCTTCAGATGTGGACATGGAGATCACTTTGCTAAAGATCCGGCCTGCCCAGCGAGAGGACAGGCATGCAGAAAATGCAATGGAAAAGACCACACCACATTCCAGTGGTGGATTTTCATATTAAACATGGCCAAATTTTTAAAATACTTTTAGATCTGTATGACTTCATAGAGAGTGAATATCTATGTTCATCTCAGTCACAAGACTCTGGTTGTGAGCACAGAAGTGCCACCCAAGTGCTGCACCAAGGCCTGGTAAAAGATAAATAAGGATTATTTTGAACTGTGAATCCTACAAGGCTGCTCTAGTAGAGCTAATAGTAGATATGAAAAGAAGATATGAAGCTGGAAATCAGCAGAATAGGGCCCCTTTTAACATGATGAAGTGTACTTTCTCGCTCTCTTTACATAAAAGAAAGTTGATAAGAAACAATTACTTCAGCCTTTTCTGGATGTGCTGCCTCGAAATGTTTAGGAAATGTTCAGAATACATAATCAAACATTTTGTTACTTTTTCCTGCGGTCACAGCAATGTTTGTAACTGAGATTATTAACTTTAGTGGACTAGCGGACTGGCTGACAGGTGTATTTCCTCCACCTTAACTTCCTTCCTGCAGATTTAATGAACTTCTACAGATTTGTGTGTTTGTTGTCTGATGTTATCGGCATCCTCAGACCAGGTGAGGATTCCAGATTGTCATCCTTCGATTGGCTGCTGTGATAAAGAAAACAGAGCTGGCTTACCATGGACCAAAAGACCACCAACATCTTAGGAGTAAACCAGGAATAAACAAGATGCTTCAACATAAACAAGTATATGAGACAGCAGCACAGTGAAAACATAGAGATAGATCAGTAGTTCCTGGAATACTGTACTACAGAAGAGATCCTTTTACTACTCTAGTAAACATAGCTTTGATAGACCAGTGAAGGCTAGCTGAGGTTTTTCTAAATCAGATTTTTGTAATCATGGTCCTTTATTAAGAAAATTAATTTTAGTTCTAATAAAATTATACTTTATGTCATAATGTAGTTATATCTAATCAGCTGCCCATTATTTCCAATCTGGAGTCCTTAGGAATTACATTAATTTTAACTATTCTCTTTGGACAGAATTTAAGTCCAATGTCAACACAGGAACCTTGTAGAAAATAGTCTTTACTTGTAGAGTGATGAAAGGAAAGGGGATGCAGCTCATGGTGATGAATAATCCTCATTTTGTAGGTCAGCAAAGCTTCTTCATATGACATGGTGTTGAGGGAATTGCTTGGATACCTCTTATATTTTAAAATGCATCTTTTCTCATTGTTCATCGTTTCTCATGTCAATTTCATATATTTGATATTTGTCAAAACATGGTGCAAAATGTTCATTTTTGTCATATCTAACAAATGGTAAAGAATAATTCTGAAAAAAATCTGGATCTAGATCTGGATCAACTCCAAAAGTAAATCACTTTAAAGCTGGGCCAGGCCCCACTTCTAGTGAAAGTTTCATGCAAATCAGTCCAAAAATTTTGGAGTAATTCAGCTAATAAACAGACAAACCAAACCAATCACATAACCTCATCTGTAGATATAGGTTATCAAGTGAACTACTCTCCTATGCTCATAATGAGCTGTGGTATGTGATCTACAGGTAGTTACTGCTGTTTTTATTTGAGATCCTTTTTTAGCTTGTATTTATTCACATTTTGTTTGCCAAATTAGTTTCTAATGAACCAATGGATGTAAAGACAATTATCAGTACATTATGATAATCCTGAAGAAATCTTAAAAATGAGGTGATTCTCAGCCAACTTCTTCCTCTGAATCTAAGCCGATGTATGGACGTTTATTGGGATTGACTTATTCCCAATAAACGATTGATTTTCCTGCTGAAAGTCTGTTGCAGAATATATCCTGTAATCTCACAAGTTCAAAGAATGTTTTAAAATAAATAAAATTACCAAGGACCACAGGGAATATATTATCCCCCTCTTTTCACCTTGAATACAATTCTAGTGGGTGACCAAAAACAACAAGATCCTACAATAGGAGGAGGATGAGGTGGAGCTTTTAATAAGGAGGATCATTTAAGTAGCAATGTAATTGTCTAGGTTTCATACACACCAGCCTATCAGGACAGTTAATCCCAGAGAACCTGCTGTTATGTCCAATGTAATTTATTAACATTGAACATTAGGGTTACATGTGAACATATACTGCCTCTTATCATCTAAAACATGAACTGTTAGCTCACATGCTTTTAATTCATCTTTCTTGCATCCATATTTTCTTCTTATATAAACTTCTCGACCTTTTGACTGTGACAGTAATACACAATGCTTCTGAACTTATGTATCTAAGGCAGCGTTTCCTCTTGTGGACCATTTCCTCTTCCTTTCACAAAATGCTTGCTGCCCTAGAATCTGATTTATCACAGCCTCACCTCATGTGTCCTGCAGAGAAACCTTCCTCATGCTGTGGATTGTGAATACATGGGTCTTGTTTAACATCCAGAGTGGATCAACATATGTCCAGTGTTGCATTTAAGAACACAGATCAGGCTCCCAAACTGTGCATAAATCTGCTGCTGTTAAAGAGTTTGAGTGCTTTATAACCATGTTACACTCAGATAGTAGCTTATATTGAAGAAATATTGAACACATGAGTGGCTGTGTGGGTTGTGATCTGCCTTTAGAAAGTTTTAGACCTCACAACATTATATGTGCAGCTGTCAAAAAGATTTGTACAATTCAGAAAAAAAATGTTGTAAAAACAGTTAAAAAACAGAGTTAAAAAATTCTCTCACAAGAAACTAAAATAGCTTGCGTCTTTAATTGATCCCTTAGACTTAGAGTTTCATGATTATGATTTCAGTTGATGGTTTTATTTTTGTTTTTCCACTTTCTGTAAAGGACATTGGACACAGCAGGATGTTTACATATGACAAAACCATCAGTGAGCTCCGTGGGGTCTGAGCAAGCATACTTACTGATGGTTCTTCTTTCTGACATAATTTTCTAATGTTATATAGAAAATCAACCAAATAAAAATTCTAGTATTAGTAAATAATATTTTTTTGTAGAAGCTTTGTTCAGTGATTTAAAAATCAAAGGCATAAAATGAAAATCTGTTCTAAAGAAACTGACATATGTTTCATGTAAGTGTGAGCAAGACTGTGCTACTGTGTAGATTTCCATAAAGGTTGCCTGGATATGCATGGTGAAATTTTGTTATATTTCTAAATTATCAATATCGGTTTTACTTTGAATAATTTTCCATAAAAGCGTTGCTTTTTTCTGGTGTAAAATAGTGAGTAAATAGTAAGTCCCACACTTTACATTCACACTTACTTCACTTTCCAGAGTTCTTAGTTTTGCATTTATAATTAGTTTTTTTTTTTCATTTTGTTTTATTTATTACTTTTCCATTCAGTTTAGTTTTAGTTCGTTTTCAGAGTGAGGGTGCTTGTTTCAGTCTCATTTTTATTGTTTTGATAGATTTAATTTCAGTGTTAGTTTATTATTATAATGTGACTGTTACTTGTTGGCAAAACTGAAGTTCAGGATTGAAGTTAGGAATTACAAACACTTGACTCACAATTAAGTACACAATATTGTTGTTGCTATTCTTTTTTAAGTTTTTTTTAATTTTCATTTCACTGAACTAAAATGTTTTTGTTTTTAGTTTAGATATCACATTGAGACTTTTGATTTAAAAAATAATTGTTGCATTAATTTCTTCATTAAGCAGAAATCGCAGGTATAACATTTTTATTGTTCTGAAGTTACAAATGACTGAAATCATATTACACATGTCTGTCTTGGCATAAGTCAGTGAGAGTGATGCATTCAGTTTTGATGCCTTACATGTAACTTTGGGCCAACTCTGTCCTAAAAAAGACACATTTCCATACAACTACACTGCATTCTCAATTATCTTAGCAGAGAAATGTATTTTCTGTAATACTAGGAAAACATAGAAAGTCCAGCAAAGTATACTTTTGAAGGAAGGAGCAGTGTTGGCGTAGGTTAAATGTGGGAAGACTGAAGTTTGAGCTCCATGTGAGACTTGGGATCAGATTTGGGATGGAGGTGAACGGAGGTGGGAGAGCTGTTTTTCAACCTCATTACTGTAGTGTAACCAAAAGACAATCATGGTGATGACACTGGGTTTTTTTTAATTTTTTATAGGTTTTATTGAAGATTTTGAGTCAGGATATGTCCTTCAATGTGCATGTTAAACAAATATGGAGGACTGCCTTCTTGGATTTGCGCAATATCTCTAAAATTGAAAAAATCCCGTCTCAGAGTGATGCTGAAAAACTAGTTGATGCATTTATTACTTCTAGGCTGGACTATTGTAATTCATTACCAGGTTGTTCTAAAAACTCCCTGAAAAGACTTGATCCAGAATGCTGTAGTGAGACTACTAACAGGGACAAGAAGGGGAGACTATGTTTCTCCCATATTAGCATCTCTTCATTGGCTCAAATAAAGAATTGAACATGAATTTAACTGTTAAATCCAGAAAATGTAACAATTGAATTGAATTGAATTTTCCAATAAAAATTCCTGGACTTTAAAATAAAAAAAAATAAGTTTAAAATATGTAAAAGCATCTTTTTTTTAAACTAAGTCCAGACAGAAGATCAGTGATGTGTGAAGTTTACTTTTTAAACTGATGTACATTCTCGATTTCCTCCCTCACTCACAGCCATCTGCACAAAGAGACCAGTGTCATTTATTCAGTTTGAAGAATGGCTCATTTTAAATCAAATTTGGTTCTATCTCATTCTCTACTTTAAAGTTTAAAAAGTGGAGTTATTTTTACACCATTACACTTATGAGTTACAGATTCTGGAAGCTTGTGCCAACGAATCTCTTAACTGTAAATGTCAGCCATCAACTCACTGCCACACACCCAATGAGCTGCACATATGACTCAACTCTCAAATGTTTATGCTGGTGTGTTTTAAAGTCTCACCCTTTATTGCAAACAGAGGTTAAATGGCAAAATTACAACTGCAGCTAAGAGAGAAAGCATGGAGCTAGTCTTCCTATCTATGCAGAGATCACCTGCAGACACATCCTTTGAATCTAGTTGTGAGTTTCTGGATGTCCACTGCATTTCATTTACAATATGGCATCTCGAGCAAGGTCAGACAAGTATATAAAACTTACAAATGCATGTATAACATTTATTCATAATAAGGTTTGAGTTTTTGTGAGTTTCCTACAGGAAATTGCAATTGGCAGGTAGGAGGAACTGTCTTCAAATCAAGAAAAAACTTGCATCAGATGGGAGTGTTGACAGGTATGCCATTTAGTTAGGTTAAGAAATCCAAATTTTTTGGTTATGATCAGGAAAATATTTTGGTTGGATTATAACACACCCTTTGCAACGTGCATCACATTTTAGAAACTAGAAACGTTGAACACTGAAGCACCTCACCTAGGAGGTTTCAAAGAGGCATCCTTTATCAAAAACTGACATAATCTAGGAGAAAATACATTTGCTTTAAACTTTCTTAAGAATGCAGTTTAGCTGCACAGAAACTCATTTTTTAGGCGACAGGGGCGGTGTGGGTGAAGCAGGACTGTGTAGTCAGCATGAGCAAAGATAGCAGCAATGTCTGAAGAAAGAAAAGAGCCCCTACAGTGTGTGATTGACATTTAATCTCCAAGAAGTGCTGTGCCAGCACATGAAGCGCATCACATCAAAGGACAAAACAAAAATGCAACAAACTCAGGTGGTTGTCTCAACTTCACTTTTGAGCTACTCAGTTCAGACATCCCTGTTCAGCGTCTCTAGGAGACGTCTTTGGGGCCCAGAGCCAGAATTTGAGACCTGGTGCTTTATATGACAAATACGCAAGAGGGGGAGGAGAGGGAGAGAGAGAGAGAGAGACTGTAAGTGAGATTTATGTTCTGTTCAAAAGGCCAATAAATTTGTTAGTGCAGGAGACAGGCTTTTATCAGCTGGACAGGGATAAAGTGTTCCTCCTTAGTGTGTGTGTGCGTGACTAAGAGAATAAGAGTGAGTGGTGGTTCCTTTTGTTTTCAAATCCCAGTTTTTAAAAAGTCATTAGTCACTCTACAGCTGTGAGCTGCCAGAGCGAGAGTTGCTGTGGAAGTCGGCAAGCTGAGGGCAAAGGGAGGACAGACGAACAGAAGAGATGAAGAAGGAGGAAGAAAAGGATTAAAAGATGGTAGATTACTGTGAAGTGATGGGGAGAATGATGGAGAGAGTCGGGGTAGTAGATGAGTCAAAGAGTATAAAGAAGGGGAGTGTGACTTGAGATGAATAACAGATGAAAGTAAGGAGGTGTGAGTGGTGGATAGGACTGTAAAGAAGAAGTAAAAAAGAGGGGGAGTAAGAGAGGGAGAGATTCCCAGTGACTCGTGGCCGAGTGCCAATCTGACCACAACCACGCACGGCTTCTTGGAAAATCTCTTCTTGCTCTTTTTCATCCCCCCTCTTTCTTTCTCTGATTCTCACTGGGCACTCAGATACTTGCTAACTGCAATCACACACACACACACACACACACACTTATTTCTGTCTTTGTGAGAACCAGCATAATGCATCCCCAAGCTGCTTACCCAAACTTACTGAAAGTGCTGATTTTTATTGGGGGGCCTTAGGGGTCAGTTGTTGTGTGGAGGCTATTCAGCCTGTTCTCATTCTTGACTCACTTGGTTATGCCATTGCATTTCTTTCACTCCAATCTTATCATTGTTGTGAAGGGGCATATTTTACCCCAAGTCACAATGTTTTCTAAGCCTAACCAGGTTAAGAGCCTAAAAGCGAGCCAGCGAGTGAACACAAAAGTAAAAAGTGACTGAAAATGAGACAAATCAGCAAGTTATGAAAAAGCAAAGCAAACTGGAAAACAAGAAACTAGAACCACAATCTCCTTGCTCACAAACCAGCGACCTATGTCCCTCTCTAAAATGGGGCCATTAACTCTCTGTGGTGAATACTATAAATCACCCAAAAAGGCACTATGTTGCACTGTGGGATGAGCATGTGTTTTATGAGAATGTGTTGTGTCATTCCCAAGTACAAAAAAGCAATCCAATGCACATTGAAGAAGACCTAGCACAGATCAAGCACATCAGGTAGATCTTTCATGGTGTAAATCAGGACAGCAAAGTACAACAAATAGCTCTCAAATTGAGAGGGGGTCTTGCTGCTGCTTTCCTCACCTCAGGCTTCCCATCCAAGGCAGGGAGGTCCCAGAACAGGGACCTATCACCAAATATGAATTACTGCTGATGGAAATCACCATCGTCTGTTGACTATAGTGGTAACTAAATTATGGATGGGGGTGTCCAAATCCTTTTCACTACTTTGAACTTATTTCTTATTTGTTTTATTTTATGAATCCCTCTCCCACTTGTTCTCTTTGGATAAATGCACTGATTTTTTTTTTCCTCTCCAAAATCATTAAAAACACTGATCACTCCCACTACCTCTTTCTGAAAAATGAAAGTAAGCTGTTTTGAAACAAACTGTATCACCCATATTCTCTATAATGCATGAAAATGTCAGGCAGTGTGGTTCAGTGTAGCAGATGTGTGGCTTAAAGTTTTTATTTGTGTTTCGTATTGCACTGTATTGCACAGAAGGATAGGATAAAGAGGCAGTTTGTTAGTGGATCAGTTGTTGGCTGTGGCCATGGTTTTTGATGACAACAAAAGTATTTCTACTATTTTCTTAGCCATTACAAGTACATGTCTAATCCCAACCTTCCTGCCTAACTCAAATCTGGCTCTTATATCCTCTTCCTACAGCAAGTCTGCATCAATGCAGGCTTACTAACAGCACTTTGTAAAGGTACAGCAACTGTTTGTGCCTAATATTGTGCAAATTCCACAAACCTATAAAATTAAGGACTGTGAGAGTCATAAACACAATGACGTTCTGTACATTTGTTAAGTATTCATGACTTTGTACATGTTGTCGTTATTTTATTTTTGTTGTTATAAATGCTAATAATAAAGAAAAAACGGATGATAACAAGTAGGAACGTTACGATATGTTGCAAGGGCCTCGGTGAAATTTGACCAGAATTATCAGACATGATCTTAATCCTTCTGATTGCAGCAGAAATTCCCACAGATGATGATTGAAAGTTTTGTTCCCACCAGAGAAAGGAGAAGGCTTGCATATGGTATTTCTAACCTATGGCTTAATTAAGAGATCAGGTGTGTGACCTGCATTGAGTTACACTCACAGAGCTTACAATCATGGAGTGAGTAGAGGACAGAATGGAATTGGGCCTTCTTCTCTTATTCCTTTCTTATTTACGTTCTTTCTGGAATGCAAGAATTACAATTTAGCCACACACAAATGTCCACGTGATGAGAAAAATTGGCCAGCACTCATTGGATCAGCATGTACAAGTATAACATTGATGTACAGAAGTTCATTACCCTACACTAACCTGAGCAATAAAACCATGTCTGTATTCTTATATAGTTCTTGAAGAACCAGCCAGAACCTTCTGAAAATGTTCTCACTCCCCAAATCTCAGACTCAAATTGGACCCTACAAAGATAGATGTACAAGTACACACACTTATGCTGGCTTGTTGCCAAGCATCACAACCACTCAGAGGCTCAAACATTCCCATTTTAATGCCCCTCAAATGAGAGAACTCAACATTTTATCTGCTCTCCTTCCACAGTTCTTTGGGGACAGCAGGTAGTCAAAACCAAAACCCTGATTGTAATCAGACGTATGAAAGTCATTCTTAGGACGTGTGGGAGTACATTTGGCTTTCTTCTTTCATAGTTAGACAATGAAGAGAAACAGGAAGGGTAGGAGAGTGTGAGGGAGAGGACATATAAGACAAAAGTCTTGGACCAGATTCAAACCCAGAACGTCTCGGTTACATGATTAGCACGGCAGACCCCTGAAGGCCAAATTCCAAGGTCTTATTTGCAATTCAGTCCTGTCATTTATTAACTCGGAAATCAGCAGCTGTTATCACAAACAACTTAGCCCCACATCTTCAGGTTCTCTGTAAATCCTATTTCTGAAAACCAAGCTTTGATTTCACTTTTATCCAGCTTTCACTGCGGCCCAGTTGGACTGTAACTTGCTGTTGTAGTCAAACAACAAATCTATACTCCAACTGGTCCAGAATGTTGCAGCAACTTCGTACAAAATCCAGTAAAATTTAATTAATTTAAGGCATTAATGGGATTGGTTCCTGATTACATCCCCGAAATCCCTTAATGAGCCCTAATGCAACCTCCAGCAGATTTCTTATAGGTCAGTTCCTAACCAGAGCCAGAGCTGTGAAGCCCCACTAGGATCAGCTAAGAAAAAGAGAGGCATTTATGACTCTTAGTTTATAAACTGTGCTTTCGGTTTTGTAATTCATGCCCACAGATTTGCAATCCTTGCCAGTGGTTTTGCAGTCTGAGATGTAGAAATAGTGTGTACAGATTTGTGTTCATTTGATCCAAAATACTGCAGCCAGACTGACAGAGGCAAGAAAGACAGATCCTATTTCTCCCCTATCATACGGTATCTTAAAGACCTTGCAGTACCACATTATCCCAGTAGAGCACTTCACTCTCTGTGCTGGCTTACTTGTGATTCGTAGACTTTCTAAAAGTAGAATGGGAGGCAGAGCCTTCAGCTTTCAGGCCCCTCTCTTGTGGAACCAGCTCCCAGTTTGGATTCGGGAGTCAGACACCCTCTCTACTTTTAAGATTAGGCTTCAAGCTTTCATTTTTGATAAAGCTCTACAGTTAGGGCTGAATCAGGTGACCATAAACCACCCTTTAGTTTTGCTCTTTCACGCGCAGGATCCTGGGGGACTTCTCACAATGCACTCCTTCACTCCCCTCTTTTATCTCACCAGGCATTTATATGCCACTATTGTGTTTTCTCTCTCCTGTAGTTTGTGTTTTGTCCTGTTTGTTGTTCGTGGTCTCTCTACGCTCCTCCCTTCTCTTTTCTTTTTCCCTCGCCCAACCAATCAGTGCAGATGGCTGCTCCTTCATGAGTCTGGCTCTGCTGGGGGTCTCTCCCTGTTAAAAGGGAGTTCCTGAATGTACAAAACATTTGTAAATTGAGAATATAATTGATGCCTATATAGATCTACATAAACTAGGAGGATGTGTTTACTGCTGAAATGCTCCATTCTTTGTTCAATGCAGAAAGAGGTCATTTGAAAATCTGTGTGCACTGATTATTCATATGAAGATGTGATTTATAAACCAAAAATATAAATCTTCTTGAATCTACAATCAACAACCTGCTGGAGAACATCAGATAGATGATCTCTGTTACCTCCCTTAAAACAAAAACAAACACTGTTTTAGTATTGCATTCTCTTCAGCTGTATTAGTTTTATGTTTGTGCACTATGTATTAGTACTTTTGTGTTTTATTATCTGTTATTGTTTCTACTTTATTTGTAATTTTACATTTATCTGAGATTCTTCTGATTTTTGTCAAATTTATGAAGAATACATTTGGTTGAAAAACACAGAATCATCCTTTAAACAAAAGACTTTTTTATATTAATAGTGCGATTTTCTTTGAGTTCAAAAAGGTAAAACCACAGCTACATACAGCTTAATCTGATCTCCAATATAATCACTGTGTCCTGATTTATATATTAAAAAATAAAAACACATCTCCCCTGTGTTTAAGTGTAAAGAAATACACATAACCCCATGTGAAAGACACTCTTAAATCAACACCTTTAAAATAGAAGACAAAAGAATCCCAAAAAGTTGAATCTGTTCATCTGGACGTGGCGTTTTTTTTTTTTAGTGGGAGAAACGTTTCGTTTACCAACTGGTAACTTCTTCAGTCTCAGCTGACTGCAGAATTCCCCAGCCT